>JAQIBA010000073.1:64861-110629 GCA_028293925.1 Brueelia nebulosa | reverse complement strand
ATGAATCATTTCTGAAATGTTTCAAATTGATAGTTTTGAAGATTTAAGCAGTTTTTTAAAGAAATAAACAAAACGTTTTTATGAACGTTAACGATTTTTCGTGAAAAATTTCCGGTTTGATTCAAAAGTTTTCCAGTTTTTTATGACTCATTAATAAACAATGGTTTCCTTTGAGAAAGATTTACAGGTACCCCCCAAAAGAGTCCTATTTATTAGTATTTATTACTTTATGCGAGTTTGAGTTCGCCCTTTTTGGATACGAACTCATTTTCTGTTGTTTGTAGTGTTCAAAAAGTTGGAGTGTCGCTGTGTCCAAAGAATATTCATTGGAAAAGAAAAAGTCGTTATCGTCTGTGGTGACATTTACGTCGACGCCATATCTCGAAAACGGTAAATGAGAGAAATATTTGAAAATTTGAATTCTACGCATCGAAATATCCTTTAAACAGGTATCGAAACATAAATTCCGTTATTTGGAAATATTGTGGGTTTAAAAGGGTTTATTTGAAATTCCCCAATTTGACTTTTCTTCTCATTTCAGCACAGAAATCAACGTTTTGGAGTAATTCAAGATGGAAGATTGAGAAAATTAACCCCAAGATAATCATACTAATATATAATTCTGTTGAAGGAATTGTGTGTGTGTGTGTACCGTTCTTTATTACCTAAGATCTAAAGATCTAAAGACTTTTTCCAAAGAATTATCTGCGCTATGTGTCTCGAAAATCATCGAAAAGCCGAGACCAACTGTAGAAAACCTGTTTAGGTTTAGATAACTTTAGGAATTGCTTTCTGCTGTTAAAGGGTTGACTCTGAGTACAGTGGGCAAAGTATTCAAAGTATTCGGGGGTTTCCACATTGAATTAAGAGGTGGATACTGTATATTTCGTGAAATACTGAATACATTATATTCTTTGGGTATTAAACATTTCTCAGCGTGTTTTTCAGATTTTCAGAGAGTTTGTTGTAGAATTGATATCTAAAGTTAATATTAGACATTTTGAGTTTATAATAAAAAGAATAAAATATAAAAAGTCCACTCTGATACAGATTGGGAAGACGTGATAATCGAGTTGTATTCAATATTTCAGGAAATATATTATCGTATATAATATTAAAGTATAGATATAGATATACTGTAGATTGTCAAGTGCCAGTGGGGGTTGGAGCGCAAACCTTCAAAATAATGCCAGAAAATAGGTGCCACTGAATCAGATAAATTTCCGTTACGGAAAAGGAATCCACAATCACTGCCTTCTCGTAGTGATGACTGTGAGGAGAAAAACGGCAACTGACCTCTGTTTCGGAGCGAACCAAAGGAAATGCCAAATAATTGGAAAGGGTTTTCGCTCCACTAGAACGAAAGCAAAAAACAAACAGAGTTTTTCAGGTTTGTTCAAATATTTGCGGTCGCACGCGGTATTTATAAAATCCGTGGAAAAAACTTATGAAAAGGAGAACCCTAAAAGCAGTAATCCACTTACCGTAACTATTTTCTAACTGCGATTAGGACCATTATAATATGAGATTGTTTATAAGGCTATGAATGAGTCGTTTTGTGTGCTGTGTGTGTGTGTGTGAGTGTGTGTGCGTGTGTGTGTCGTCTGATAAGAAATCGAGAAGCGGAGCCATTGAAAAGCGTCTTACGTTCTCACAGTCTATTTCTTCATGCAAATAACGGTCTTCTTTTTCGGAATAACCAAAACAGAAATGACTTCGAGTGGTTAATTTCCCTTTTTCAAGCGCTAATAGTGCAAATAATTACAGAAATGCTTTCCTCTTTGGTTAGAAATCGCGTATACTTTGTTAATTAGCCCAATTGTGAAGGGAAACGGCGTTCCTGAATGGGGATACAAAGACAGTGTCCTTGCACTGTTGAACTCCGACCGCGAAAAGGTGTACCTCTTTCTTTGGGCAACATTATCGGGAATTTGATCGGGCAAACGACATGGCCGAGTCGTTTGCACCACTCCAACTCCCATAACGCCCACCCGAATAAGAAATCTTCCCACACAACAAATTCATCAAACTTCTTCAAAATCTCATTCAATTTTAATATTACATTCCGATCTCTGAGGACTTTCCTCGTAGGCGCGATTTTCCCCCTAATGAAAAATTATCGTTTCGTAATGTAGACATTTTTCAAAATTCTAATGGTGGCTGCATTTGACCCAGATTCGAGGACATTGAGCCTTACTTTATTTTGTTCTCCGCTCCTAAAAATCTTAAAGAAATACGTAAAAGTTGAAAAGTAGAGTAACACACTCATAAATTATAAAGTGTTTGAATTGTGCTTCCGTGGTAAAGCCATTTTATTTCTGAGAAAACCGGAGCCCTTAATAATAGTTTTCAAATATAATATATACAATCCTCCATTTTACAAAAAATCCCGAAAATCTGTAAGACTTTTCCTCAAAAAAGTGCTTTCAGTCACGAATGTATTTTAATCCATTTGAGGATTTTTAAATTTTGGCGCGAAAAATCTTTTTAAACTTTTGACCGTTTTGTTTCGTTGAAACATTATAAGATTGTAATGAATTATATATTATATTGTAATGAAAACCGTGGAAATACAGTAACGAACTCAGTCGTTTGTTTTTTATTATTCAAATAATTATATCATTCAGACTCCGACAGTTCCAATTTGGGACTTTTTAAGAAATATATTAAATGTTTTCTGTACTAAATATTTACTTAGCAGTACTTAAATATTTTCGGCGCAACTCTTCTGGCCAAATATTTTTAAAAGAAAATTTGGGAGTTAATGAGTTGAGAAGTTCAAAGCATTTTGAAATTCAAACATTTTATTTCTCCATATTGAATTTATTGTGCGGGTCATTATGTATTCAATTTATTCTGCATTTAATTGACTTCCTTTTCGCTGTCCGTCGTCTGTAAGTCGGCAAAAATCCACAACTCCCACAGGAACCGCTTTTTAATAATAACCCCGCATCTGCTTAAATATTCAAAACTACAATCAATGTACAAACGAATGCGAGAGAGCGGTGACTTCCGGTCTGTTTTCGAGAAAGCAGAAGGCATCCTCCCCAAATCCTCCCCAAATGTCCCCACACCCTAATCGTGCGCAATCCTTTCTTGTGTAAGCGCTCTCTGCATTAGGCCCATTACGTAAGTGGTACAAGTGAATGAAGTGGTTCTAGTTGGTTCTAGTCGCTTTGGTCATTTTAGTAATTGTTTGATTTGTAGCTTTCACGTTATTTTAAAGTCTCCCGTGAAACGAGCACTTGTTTTTATTGCTTTTCATTAAAGAGGGTTTATTTAAATTCGTTTGAAAAATGAAAGAGTTGTATTTGGAACCATAAAGAATTCCCGAATGACATAATTGAAAGGGTTTAACGGTTTTGCTGAGTCCGAATAACTTTTGAACTCACGTAGGAATTCTGTTTAAAGCCTTTCTCGCTCCTCCCCTCCGTCGCTCCGGAAAAACTGCTTACCACAAACGGTTTGGGCACGTAAAAAAATCTTTTTTTAGTCACAGGGTAAAATCTACAGACGTGCCTACAATTGTAAATATCTTTAAGAGATGAATATCGTGAATTCCTTTAAAAAAAGTGAGAGAATGAAGCGCTAATGACTATGGCATTCTGATGCCCTACGGCAACCTCAAGGACAAACAACTACATTCAGTGTTTTATGCCCGTGTTTACTGATTGATTTCACTGCTTACCTGTTCGTTCTTTCTGGATCGTCAATGGCCGTTGAGGGGTGAGGGGTGAGGGGTGAGGAGGCCGTTGCCTCGCCCCTACTCGGCCGCCACAATCCTTTCCTCCAGCGGTAATTAACATTTTTCCGTGGTTTTAATTAACTGGGGGAGTCCCCTCCCTCAATCGACAGCTTTTATAATAAGTTTTAAGCCGATTAAGAGATTCCCGGTATCCTCATCGCAATTCGATGTAATTTTAATATATTAAAAAGGCCTTCGGTACATTCCTGATTAATGGCTTCAAAGATTAGGTTAATTCGTCAAAACCGTCTGGAAATGCTGCTTTAATATAATAAAATATTCATCTGATAGTTGAGTCGGCTTCGGGAAGTTCTCTTTCACCGTTCCTCTTCCGATGTGGGCATTTGCAGCTGTGAGTGCTGATCCCAAAGGAGTCCCAATGGATCCGAACCTTTGAAATGCACCCACAGTCGTTCTGGAAACGCTTTACGAGCTGAGATTAAATGGAGCGCTCGTTAATCGAGACATTAGTGCGTTCCAAATTCGGCCCTCGAAAACGCAGGTATTCGGTTTTGTGTACTTTGTTTTACGATCGGTTAAATGAAAGTCCTTCCACGAGTGATCAATTCATTATCAACAAAAATGGGCGGTCACATTTTAGTGAAAACAGTTTTTCGCTCGAATTCCAAAACGAAAATGTTCGCCGGAAGTGAAATACAGAAGTCAGTTAATTTTTATGAAATAAAACCATAGTAACTTTGAAAGCATATTTTTACAGCGTTTTCCTTGCATAATTTAGCGGTAATGGCCGTCCCAATGACTTTCAACTCTAAGGTCAGGTTAAAACGTAGACGAATTGTGGTGGGGTGGTGGGGAAGCGGACATTTTCCAATTGCCAGTCTTCTCCTCCAGAGATTTCACTTACCGGGAATAAATAAAGTCCGCAAGGTGAACCGGCCACTATTCGCCAGTTCCTGTGCTCGCTCAGGGTGGCTCCAGTCCTGGAGAGACACCTTGAGAGTTCCAAGACGACCACGTAAGTGCCATGGAGGTTTTGCTGCTCTCATGCCCGCTAATTGGCGATGACTTATGTACCTGGAAAGGGCTCATCCGCGCACGCGCAATCAACTGCTTCGAAGCCGTAATAGAGTTTCATTAAAATGTGATTTTCGGTGACAATGATGGCACGTGGCGGCCACAGTTCCTCTTCTGTTTCCCTGTGTGGTCTCCGTGTGAGTGGTTTGTGGATGGGTGAATCCCCGAGACAGTTTCGGATGAGGTGTGTCGACCAAGTCACGACTCCAGACTTGGCTGAATTCTGGCATTGCCTTGTTTAATTGGCGCTGT
Organism: Brueelia nebulosa; assembly: GCA_028293925.1. NCBI lineage: Eukaryota > Metazoa > Arthropoda > Insecta > Psocodea > Philopteridae > Brueelia > Brueelia nebulosa. The sequence continues at coordinate 105,597 of JAQIBA010000073.1, read as the reverse complement.
ACCGATTCAATAACTCTTGAATAATCCGTGTCCAAATACATCGGTGTTAACCTGTGCACACGTTTCACTGCCTTTATTTACGACTGAAAAATGTCAGTTATTTCAAAACTTGCAATGTCATTTTTTTAAAAGTTTTCCATTTGTATTTTATTTAAAACTACAAATTACATTACTCCGGCACAGAGTGTCGCTCTATTCGCGCGCTATTAGTGCTCACGGGTTTTCACATTTCCTCAATGATCGATTGTTTCTGAAATGTTGCTTAGTAAACAATAACAGCGAAAGAAAGCCGACTTTCATAAAGTCGGAGATATCGCGGCGACCTTACGAAAGCTTTGCTTCGCGTAAATACTTCGCCTGGCCTTCGAAATCATTATTTTTTGCTCTGAAATGCATAAAAACGCAAACCAATGGAAAGCTTTTCGGTTGGAGGTCGATCGCTTAATGCAAATACCGAATATTTGCAAAGGAAGGATTAGTCCCGCTCGAGGGAAAATCCCTGTGGACGCCATCTTTCTTTCATTATATCATGGAAGGCTTCGAATGAGCTCTGGAAGAGAGGAAAACTGTCTCTCCAACTTCTCACCACCGAAGTTGGGACCTTCAATCCGGAAAAACTTGGCAAACCTGATTTGGATTATTGCGCTTTCGGTGGAACTTTCGAAGGATTTTCCTTTTTACGTTTTCTCTCATTGTTTTACCACTTCGAGCGTTATTGTTTTTCTTTCCTTTTCTATAATTCAATCTATAATTTTCCTGTTTCTTTGGTTAATTTAATTTTCCTTGAAAAATATCACACCTTTCTGTATCTTTCTCCATTATTTTATTTCGAAACTTTTGCCTTGTTCTACTTCTTTATCCTTTTCGCTGATGAATTATCTCCAGACATTTTCAGAGTAAAAACTCGGAAAATTAAAACGAGATAAATATGAGAGGTGGAGGTTTTGTTCAAAGTTCACATAAAGCACGTGTTCTTTGCCACGCGAAAGAATAAACGCTTTTGGTTTTGAATGAAAGGGTTAAACTGTGTTAGGGTGTAACAACCACTTAACTGGAACAGATAAGTAAATATTAAGACAAAGGCCGGCGCGGAAATAGGTTGAGCAAAGGAAGGGATATTTACGGAAGTGAATTAAATCGGCTGCGTTTTCACGTCCGCTGTTTTTACGATGCATTCGAACAAAAGGAATAAAAAATTTAATTTAAATGCAAAACAAAATTAACATAATTACATCGGGTCAGTGGAAGGAAAAATGGCGGATCGAGGAAAGGGAAAAAAAAAGAAAAGTTAACAATGATCGCCGGTGGATTTGACGTTCTTTGAATGCCAACTGATAAATAACCGTTAATGAACGAACTGTAAAATATCAGATTGTTTAATATTTTACGGTTGTCAGCGGAAAAAAGAAATGCCTCTCTCATGAATTCACCAAATGGGGGTTTGGGGGCTGCATATTTACATAACAACATATAACTCTCTTTCACCCTTTCGCTCTCCTCCACTTCTCTTTAAATGACTTTTAATCAAAGTCATTCACAATGAAATTATTAATCATGGCCGACTTGTAAGAAAATGATAGTTCCCAAACAACGACAAAGGTTCAATGGGGGGCCTCTTCGGCCTTTCTCCTCACATGTGGGCTCGTCACGGAATTAGCAAGGCGCCCTTTTCGGTGTCTTTCACGCCAGACAGACGCGATATTTCTGCTTTTGCCCGGCAGGTCGCCGAAGAGCCTCAAAACGCAAGAAATTACCGGTAATTTGTTGTGAGATAACGGAAAGAACCGCCCTCTCTGAAAATGGCGACATTTCGGGGCGACATCTCCCGCCGATTTTCTGCAACATCATAACTCAAAATGGCGTCGCCTTGGAAACAGCGTGTGCAACACTGGGGGTGTAATAATCTGCTTTTTCTTTTTCTATCTTTTTTTTTTTTAGAATTTCAATGCTGGAAGTAACACCGATGTTATCTAAACATTAATATATTGTGGTGTAGACGCAATAAAATTTACAACTTCGGTCGCTGCCAAAGAATCGTGTTTTGATTCACTTCGGCCAATTTCCTTTTTATTTTTATTTTGATTTTTTACTCCAATTTTCTTTTCATTATGACTTCTGTCTTCATTTCCTATCAAATCAGAAAATCTTAATTAAAACAGTATTTTACTCTCATTTTGATTTCACCAAAGGAGAGAATATTTATATTCAATTGGAGAACAGATTTCGCATTTGCAAATGGCGTTGTTTTCTTTCTGACCGCTCTCATAAATTGAGAAGTTTCCAGAGTATAATTTTACATAGTGAAGGGTATTTAATCTTAGATAAGGATCGCTGCTTGAACCAGTTGAAAAGCAATTAAGAAGCCATTTAAATTTTAAGAATAATTAAAAGGATCATTTGCAAAATTGTTTTTAATTTTATGACCCCACAGTTTAGACACGTTTCTCGAATACAATCTGATATGTTATCAGCGTTTGCGGGGAACATATTTGCGGAATGTCAACGGAGTATAATATCATTAATCATCGCTAATGCGTTTTTAATTTTTTTGAATTATAAAATCAAGATGGCGGTTAGTTTGAGCGTTCTTTGTTTCGGGGAAAGAATCTTCCCAAATCGCAGAAAGGAAAAGTAAACTCAATGGCAGAGACGCGTAAAACTCGCGCTTTCAAAGTGCATTCAGTCGTCTTCAATAAAAAAATGTCGTCGCCAAATAAAAGGCAGAAAATTAGTCGTGAATCACGAACTCCCGTCTCGGGATTCGCCTCCATCTTCCCTCGGGCGAAGTGGGAATATTTTCCCTCTCAATTTCCCGCCTTTTCTGCCAAATTCACTTCTCTTCTTGCGACGAGACTGTTCCCCCATCCCGAGTCGAAATTTCGTGGCCCCAGGGCCCCGACGAGTCCCTCCCACACTCCACTTGTGACTGACCTTGAACTTAACTCTTTTCCACCTAAAATGGAATTAAATTCATAGCGGAAAAACCAGAGCGATAAGTCTTCCTGTGCAAACATTCGCTGGAGGTGATTACCTCCACTTCCAGAACGCTGTTGGCAAACTCCTCCTCAAAGGAATCGAGTCAAAGGAGTGGGCCCTGGAAATGCCCGCGCCCGAGTGGCCATCTGGCGCGCTCTTTTGTAAGCCATTTAAGACGAAATTAGGGGGATATTGCACTTGGGCTCGTTGTGAAAAACAATAAACGATGAGTTCTCTGTTTACTCTGAAAGGGAATATCGATGACGAGGTGGAAGAAAGTCCTCACACGTGGGGCCCACATGTTCCTCCGATCCGCTTCTGAAGATTCCAAAACGCGCTTCGCTCTGATCCCAAACAGTGTTCAGAACTTCCTTCCAGCCCATTTTTCTATAGTCTTTATTATTATTCCGAGAGATGATCCAATTGTTAATCCCCGTAAATAATCTGATTTGAATTCTATACGTGAGAATAAATAGTTTTCCGTAATGAATAAGGAGCGTAGCCGGGTCGCGTTGGAATTCTTTCTTGTTTCTCTCATTCCAGGCACCCACTGACCGAAAAGCCAACATGTAAATGAGTATTAATTCGATGGGGTTTTATCTGATCCCGAAATGGGTTATCTGAGCCATCTGGGGGCACTGTGGCCCTCTGCCTTCGACCGGGCAAGTGCGAGACAGAGTGTGCTCCAACTCGAGGATATCTGGCCAAATACAGGTGCGGTGAATAAATAAGCGTGGCCTTGTCGAGTTGCAATAGTTTTTTATTTGAGATTTTAAAATGGATAGCGAGTGGAAGTGATTTTCTTCGGGTGGGCCGATTTTTAAAGGCTTCACAATCAGAAGTAGGTAGAGCTCTCCGAAACGGGCACGGTTCTTTGACTTGGCCTAATTTCGATCGGTGTTTTTTTATTTTTATTTTGGAACGACTCACAATCACCCACTCCCGATTTATTAGGGACAGACAGACTTTCTCGGGTTAATTACAATGATATATTACCTTTGCTTATGAAAATCAATTGATATAAATTAAATACGTATTTGTGGGCATCAATTAAAATAAAAAATACACAGCGTTCACATAAATTTTCATTCTTTATCCAAGAAAGGCTCATTTACGCGACAATTTTAGTTGAGTTTTTGAAAATTCTGTACTCTTTACTCTCACTTTGAGAGAGAAAAGCCCGGAATGGATTCTATTATAACAATGTGAGAGCGTGAAACTAATTCTTTCAATTAGTGTAAACTAGAAGTTGGCCACACCAACTCTCGAGTTGTGACATTATTCAATTTGAATAATTGCGACAATTGTCGCATTTTCATCCACGCTCACGTAAATTCGGACTTCCCGGAACTGAGAAGGGGATGCGGAATGAACAAGCAGAAATTAAGTTCCAGAAGTACACGGAGCGGTTCGCAGAAGTCGCCTTCAAAGAAAAAACAGGTTTCAGTACGTTGTTGTTCACTCAGAGTTGTGATATTTCGACCTCGAGCACTGAACTTAGATAAAATTAAGACGAAAACAAATGAAAACTCACCAATTAGAGTGGAAGAAGCCGCCAATGGAAAGCCGGCTCTTCCCGGCCAGAAGTAATAACCAGGCCCGCACCCATTTCCCATTTGTGCCTTGCAAAGCCATTGTACCACTCGGGCGTCTCAGTTGGAGGAGATTGCTGCCACAGAATGGATAATTGCTGACGCTCCCGATGGAAGAATTCCCAATGGAAGCCAATGTGACCACCAATCGGCCGTCTTCTGTCTGAAACACTTTCCTTATAAGGCTCTCATTAAAATCCATGACCTTTGTCCTCGAAACGATTTGATGCTCTTAACGAACGGTCTCGAAATTATGTCTTCGAAGTGAGATTGACTCGTAACCGTTTGACGAGGCGGCAACGAGACGAACCCCGAAAATTTTAATTCGACAAAAGCAAATTAATCGATCGGACAGTTTTTTTTTTATTTAGACATCTGGCCGACGTGAGAATTTCCATAGAAAAAGTATGAACTTAGCCTTGGGCCAGATTTTCCTCGTTTCGGACAAGAGGTCATCACCCTTTTCTTTCTCTATCATTCTCTCATTGTACTTCTCCTCTTGACGATGTCCGTTTACGTAACTGCGACAATTCACTTTTTTGTAAACAATTCTTTAAGGTTAGCATTTTCTCTTGAAAATACAAACGATATCAACGTTTCCGCCTTGTTTTGTGTTAAGTTACGGTCATTTTTTACTCGTGGGGACACATTTCTTTGAGAAAGTGGATAATTTGAATTTTAAGATTTAGGAGATATGTTTGGATGCTCGACCTCCTTTTTTTCATTTAAATTGGATTAATAATGGAACAAAGGGGGTGTTAACATCACCCTATGTGTTAAACAGTGTTTTCGTTTCGGAATGTCCGGTATGCACTCCCGAGACATGAAAATGCAGAAGCATTGCCATTTGCGGAAGGTGTTCGCCATGTCCTCGTCCAAGGCATGACCGAAGTGTGGTGCACACAGTCCGAATTGTGTGTGGTCTCACCTACCGGTTCCAATTTGTCATTGTCAGATGTCAGGGTTTCCGCGAATTCTTACTGCTCCCGTCAGTCGGATGAAGGCCGTTGCGAAATGGACGAAATGGGAAACGGGGCGATTAACGGAAAGCGCACTTTGAGAAGTCAGCAGTCCTTTTATTGGGGCCGGGGATTTGACGGGGAGTCGATATTGCAGCAGAAGTTAATTAAAACGGAGGCGGACTAATTATTTTGCGGATAACCGGTGAAAATGGAATGACCACATCACTCGTGATTGATTTTTATTGATCCTTTTGTTGCAGGAAGTGGTTCTCGAATGGTTCGATGATGGTGGGACCCAAATTCGACCAGTTTCGGAAGGTTCTCAAGTAGTTCTTATAAGGTAAGAGATATCCCTTAATTGGTCTATTAATCTTCTAACAGATAGAAATGTGGGAATTCAATTAGTGAAACAGAAAGAGAAGAGAGATGTCGGCTTGAGGCCCACCCAGATTTAGGCCTTTGGATTCCAAAGATTTACTTAATTAGTAACCGGGGGTAAAAGGTTTTACGCGTCATGTTTGGATTCCGAACAAGACCTTATAAATCCCTCCGATGGTTTTATTCCTTTCGAACATTCGCTTCGACACTTAATATTTTTCAGCTCCAAGGGGAGGTTTTTGTTGAAAAGAGAGGAAGATAACGCGGAAAAGGGTTGGGTTACGAAGGGGTTGAATCGGCCGCATTCAACAAAGAAGGTTTTGTCCCATTGGGATCGTTACAACTCTTTTGTTCTAATTTCCTAAAGGAGAATTCCAAAGTGGAGGTGAAAAGACAGAGGAACAAAAGGAGAGAAGCAGAAGAAGAAAAGAGTATAACTATTTTTTGAAGTGTGGACGGGTGTGTGTGTGTGTGTGTGTGTGTGTGTGTGAGCACACATCGCGTGTGTTCGCACCCAAATCATTTGCATTTTAACCGAATATTTTACATTTTTATAAATTATGTAACGAAAGCGCCCATTTTACTTTTACAAATTTTAATAGAATTTTCCTAAAAATTTTAATTGTTTTAATTTAAATTAATCTGAGGGATCCAATTTTTATTGTACATTTGCAATTGTCATATTTTAAAAGCTTAACATTTTGTTGGAAGGTTTCGTTCATTTGAGCATACAATAGTGCTCAAAAGTATTTTGACAATACAAAATTTGTAGTTTTACACCGGTTAGAATTAATTTGTCTTTTATTAAAATTCAATATAACAGAGCTCACATTTATGTTAATTTAATATTAATTAAAAAACAGAAGAAACAAAGAGTTTATAATAATAATAAAAGAAGACTAAGAAGAATGTTATGTTTTGTATATTTTGTTACTTTAATGCAATACGAAAGTATTGATAAGTATTATACACAACCGTAATTAAATCTTTACGTAAAATAATTAACTAAGAAACTATTAAATTTGGAATTGTCAAAATACTTTTGAGCGCTAATTTTGACGAGAAATAACTGAATTCTCCAATGCGCCATCTATTTCCGGTTTCATTTCTAAATACAAAATTAACTCTTCCAACAGTCTGTAAGCAGACAAAAGCTAAAAAAGCGAAAGAAAGTTGTTAATTCATAAATATCTGGAAATAGGGGTTAAAAGGTTTGTCGACAGATGCTAATTATAGAATTTTCTAGAAAATGGAATGCCTGAATGAATATGGAATGAAACGAGGCGAAGCTTTAAAAAGACGAACGGTTGGGGTTTCAGTATTTAAATTTATGGGTTAAAACGATACAAAATACAGCAGAACAGAACCCCACTGTTTTCATCTAACTCAAGATAGGTAACCAAATAGGGAAGATAAAGAAGATAATAAATGGGGGGTGATTGAGTCAACGGAAAAAGAACCGTTTAAAAAGGCGCGAAGTTGCCATCCTCAAAGTTTTCAACGGTTAAAAGAAGAGAGAATCCGTTGAAGAAACCAGATACGGGTATCATGGGAAAACGTGAAACGAATCCTAAACAAACGCTAGAGAGAGTCAACAGGAAGCACATGCTTAAAAGGGAAAGGTTGGAGGGTGAGCGCAGGCGTGACAAGATAGGGGCTGCGCGCGAGGGTCGCTCAGGCACACCTCGCAAGTGCCTGTACTTGTGGCTTTCAGCTTCGGAACCTTTTGTGCTCTCGTATGGTCAGCAGGTGCCCTGAAGAGCTGAGTTCTTGTGCATGTGTGGAGTTCCATCCCATTCTTTGGGAGAATATTCTCCCAAAGACGGCTCCCAATTGGCTTTATTTGACGCAACAATTTGAGAACAGCTGTTTCCTCTTTGATTGATTCAACAAATGTTTACTCCACTTTCGACGACTGTGGTTGTCATCCATTGCGCCATATCCGCGTCTCGAAAACAATCAGGAAACGCGGCTGCTTTACTTGATTGACATCTCACCTCATCCATTGTGGCTCTGTGGCCATTATCGCTTTTAACAAGTACAGTTATGTCGCTCATGTTTTCATTACAGGAGATTAGTAATTGAGTCTCGTTTCGACGAATTCTCAAAACACTCATTTTGCTAAATTAACAATTTAAAAAAATTAGAAAATTGCGAATAATTTGAGGGGAAACCCACAGTTATAAAAAAATTAACTCTTTTCGTCTTTCGCAATGAGCAGAGAAAATTGTATCCATTCTTTTATAGAAAACAGCATCGGCGTCTCGTCTCCCTTTCAAAAGAGATTGAGGTTCGTTGTTCATTGAAAAAGGGTTAAAAGCGAACCTTCCGGGGGGTCACGACGGGAAGTACACTCTGTACCCCTCTGTACAGGTCAAATGAATTTTTCATGCCTTCGATGATTAATTTTCGTAAGCGTTTTCCATCTTTTTATTGGTCACGTACTCAACGTACGATTTCTTTTCGATTTGCATTGTCCCAGAGAAAGTCATGTAAAAAATTTAACTGTTATTTAATAGAAAGTATCCAATCGAATCAATTTTCAAAATGAATTTTAGGTTTTCTCCGCGGGTTTTTATGATAATCGCTGAGATGATGCTGACAAACGGATCCCGAATGAATGACTGGAAGAGTTCCTCGGTTTTGTTCTATTAATAAAGAAGAAAAGATGAGTTCTCAGATGCATATCGCCGTCGAAGGCGGCCGCTTTGGTGATTCCAATACGATAATTGGAATCGACGGAGAAAGAAATTTTAATGAGCCATTTAAGGACAATGGGAAAGGGGTTTGTTTTCACACTGAGTCTCGGCGTAAAGCTTCCGTTTCTCCAAGAAAAAAGAAGTCCGCTTCCGGTTGCATATCTTCCATCGATGTCAACAAAAGCCATGAGGCGGTAGCTGAAAAACGGAGTTCTGTCACGAACCCGAACAGATCATCATAATTTACCTTTCTTTGTTGGTTTTCATTCACTGCCAGTAAATGAGTTTTTTAAATATTTGCTTTTGGCTTTACACAAAGAATTCTGTGTGATACATTTAACAGAAAAAAAAATACAAGGCGGAGTTTCTTCTCGGCGGGAGACGCGATTAACCATTTTGTTTTCCACGAATCGGACCGTTTCTGCCCTCTAATCTGTTGGTAATCGCAACAACATTTGTTGCAACAGTCCCGAAGGTCTTCTGGAGGTGTTACCGTCGAAGGCATCGAAGGGGAACGGCCGTTGAGATCACCTGTCTGCTGCCACGACCGGATATGTCAGTTGGCTTTTCTAAACTTGCTTTTGAACTTTGGAGATATTAAATTTATGCACGGGAGAAGTGGCGAGGCACGTGGTCGAGATTGAGGACTACGTGACAGTAGTTTTAAGATGCAATGGTGCCTCCAATGTGAAAAACCATAGACGATAGTGAAAGTCAGTGACATTCCTCGAAAGGCTCACAGTTTTATTGGTCGGAGCGCTTTAATTGCCATTAAAATGGCCGAATTCTTTGTTTGGCCCAGCAAACTTCCCTCGGTGTGCTTTTTCGAGCATTCGCATTCGGAGCAGACGATCCGAATACGAAGTTTTGCCACAATTAGGCTGTAATTGGTATTCAGTTGTATTTGCATTTGTCTTTTTGAAATCCCGCATTGTCGCTTTTAGCGTTTTCCCGTTTCGAATTTAAAATAGGGTCATGATTTGCATGTGAAATAAAAGAAATGACGGTGTGGAAAGTTAAGGGTGATCTAGAAAACACACAAAGGAAAGGTGGGGTCCCATAAAAAGAAAAAAGAACAAACGGATTGCACTCATTTCCAGGGTTTATCGGCCGTGCCTTAAAATCGTTGGAAAAATCTAAATTAAAAATTCCTCACAATTAAACGGAGTTAATGCCGAGTCGGAGTTTTATTTAATCTAAAGTTAATATTTTTAATTTATTCGTTGATATATTATGGATAAGGGACCGAGAGAGGCGTTCATCATATTTGATTAATTTCTTTTCACCCCATTCCGATGCGGGCGGTGCTGGGGGCGGGGGTGCATCGCCGTTCCCCCTCAGAGAACTCCAACGCCGGAGGCATTGATGGCCTCGTGATCATAAAATTAGGCTGTACTCGAAATAATTAGGCAAATCTTGTGTGTAGTGTTGTCATAGCTGAGAGGCCCACTTGACCCGTGAAGCTCGGCGCCCGGAGCAGCCGCCCAGGTAAAAGGCACGCCTAGTCGAGCCACGGACTGTGAAATAAAGAATAAGAATAACAATGACTTGGACAATCGGGCCAGACTCGGTGGATTGTGTAACGAGAAGAAAGTCAAGTTGAAAGGGTGCACAAGTCAAAGAAGCCAACCAGGCGGTGGTCATGTTGGAATACAAAACGCCGAGCCAAAATCATGAATAATTCCCGGTGTCTTTCAAGGTCACTTGTAATTTGATTGCCTGCATGTATACATGGGGAGTGGCAGCAAATGCAGCGTCACTCGCAGTGACATCCGCTTTGGTAATGCCTGGCTAAAGGTGCAATAACCGCGGCCATTACCAGAAGTTACTCCTCAAAAGTTTGTAATTACCCTAACAGCTGGCTCATGTTCTCATGCGTCAGTTGAGGAGGTCAACCAACCCTCCGTTTCATCCACAGTTTAGGGTGGTCGATTAGGTCACTTCTAAATGTTCATTTTGCGAGTGAGTTCTAATGATTAACCTTGAACTTGGCCTTCTTTCGAGTTTGTTTCGGTAATGCACATTAAACAAACCATAGATAATTTTTTATGATTTCTTCCTTTGGTTTTCGGAAAGTCGATATTTGTGTGTTCAAGGTCACGCCGACAGAAGTGTTATCGTGCAGATCGTTTTCACAGCCCTAATCGGTGGGAAAATGGGAGTTTGTCCGAACACTCCCGAAGGACCCCTCGGGATGTGCGTTAATGAGCCAAACTAACTTTCAACATGCGTCCATTAATTGGACTCGTTTTGTTTTTCTTCTCCCGTCGCTTGTAGGTGCTGCTTTAATTAAAGTTATTCTCCCTTTCGGTGTCATCAGTCCTTTTGATTGGGGCAATTAAAATATCGCGAGGGCAGCCAACAACGAAGTCAACCGATTATTACAAAATACTCCACTCAAATTAGAGTTAAAAAAAAAGTTCAATTTTTAAGGCCTCATTACTTTTTTTTCAAAGCGACCAATTTCATCCAAACTATGTATGTTTATAGAGTAACATTTGGGCTTCAAAATGAGCCATTTTTGACGTTTGTAGCGTCAAAACTTCGGAAGTTATAGGAGCTCAAAGTTGTAGAGAAAACGCGACTTTAGCCATTTTTGCCTATTTTTGTGGCCAAATATAAAATAGTGTTATTTGGGATTTCTTTATAATTTTTCTCATGGAAAGAACATATCTTAAGCTTTCGAATCCATCTATTTGGATTTTAGAGAAACCATTCTGAGCTGTAAAATTGGCCCGCAAAAGTCGCCATTTTAAAAATGGCCACAAATGTCATCCAACTTTTTGGATCGTTATATCTCAGAAACGGTAACTCTTAGGATGAAAAGTATTAATACATTTTTTGTAGATAATTTAATTCTCTACAATTTTTGTCTGAGCTATTTTTACGATAAAACTCACCGTTTTGCTGAAAATGGCGAAAAACTAATTTTTTGATCTTTGACTTTTGACATTTTATGTATAATTATATTCCGACTGTTTAGGAATTTATGTAACCTTGAATGTCTATTTTGACTGGACTAAAAGATAAGGTCCTATAAATTTAAACATCAGACATACTGTATATATCCGTAGTAACTGAAAGAAATGTGATTACCGTCGAGTGGATAAAAGCAATTAATGAATTTGAACCGACAACCTTCGGTCTAAAGTTCCGGATGATAATATTGATTGAAAGTGTATTTGAAAAGGATGAAAACGATAAGAAGGAAAGAAAAACAAAAAGAAAGGAGTTTTCCACTGACATTCCAACCTTTCGTCTCCTGACGAAGACGCGAGTGTTGTCAGGAGACTCCACCCACAGGTGCATCCTTGCTTTTATCGCGGCCATGGCGGTTTTCCACGTGGAAGGTTCCTCCCTCGCCCACGTGTCTTCGGGGAGACCATTTGGAGACGCGTGGCTTTCACGAGAGGAAACGTGCGCCCGCAACCCTTTGTTTCCCCGAAGACGAATTATTTTTAGAATGTGTAAATAATCTTTAATGAAATGCATGGATCGAGCAACGACTTCATTTCGTTTTGGTCAGTTGTAAATCATACGGTTACCGGTGCTAATTGTCGTTATTATCTCCGTGTCTTCTTCCTCTCTCTCCTTCACGCGTGCTTATTATTCCATTGTTACCCTAGGCGAGTCTTCGCCCCTTCATTGAACACTAAAATCATTTTCATTTTTCACCTCTGATATTGTCTATAAGATAAGGATTATTGCACATATTACGTATATTGAGATTTGTGATTATTACAGATTATTCCCATTTCCCGTGAGATTGTTATTATTTTAACTAATTCCCATATTTTCTCTTTTTCCCTTTATTCTTTCTTTTTCTTTTCTCCGTTCTTTCTTATTATCTTTCTTTTTCTTTCTTATTATTTTCTCTCATTCTTTCTCATTTTTTGCTCAGTTCCTTTTCTGTGTTTTTACATATTCTTCTCTTTTATTATTTCTTACTCTCTTCCTCTGCTCTTTCTTCTTTTTTCTCTAACCATTCTTATATTATACTTTGTCTCTATTCTTTCTTGTTCTTTTCTATGATTTTATCTTGTTCTTTTCTCCGTTCTTTCTTATTATCTTTCTTTTTCTTTCTTATTATTTTCTCTCATTTTTTCTCATTTTTGCTCAGTTCCTTTTCTGTGTTTTTACATGTTCTTTTCTCTAATTATTTCTTACTCTCTTCCTCTGCTCTTTCTTGTTTTTTTCTCTAACCATTCTTATATTATACTTTGTCTCTATTCTTTCTTGTTCTTTTCTCTGCTTTTATCTTAAATTTTTCTCTTTCCTTTCTTTGATTCTTTCTTACTCTGTTTCTCTGTCCTTTTCTCTAATTTTTTCTTATTATTTTCCGTTCCATATGTCCTTGAGTTTTTATCCGCTTTTCCCATTTTTTTTGCATTTACCTTTTCCTCATGTATTTCCTTTTTACGCTTTTCTTTAGTTTCTCCGCACTTCATATCTTTCCTTAGGATCTGAAAGATCACAGTTTTGACTGTGACTGTGTGACAGAAAAAAAGCCATAGATATAATAACAAAAAAAGAAAAAAAGAAGTATATAAAAATAAAAGAATATAACTATAAATAAAAGTACATAACTAAAGTGGCCACATAAATGTTTGCGTGCACCGAAATGCTTTTTGTCAGGTCCCCTTTCCCAGAAGAGAGTTCCAACCCGTCAGAACTCGTTACATGTCGCAGTATCATTAAAACGTCAAACGCTCCTAATTTAATTAATAGTACGAAATAATATTAAAGCAATTTCCAAATATGGAGTTGGATTATTTTTGGCGGAGAATGTGGAACTCCTCGACGCCTCGAGCGGCTATTTAAGCCCTGCCTTCATTTTTTTAATAATAGATTCTACTTCATACTGCCGTTAAATTCATTTAAGTTTTTTTAATTTATTACAATAAACCGCCCCTCTCCCTCTCCCTCTCCCTCTCCCTCCGCCCGGAGAGAATTCCATTTTTCCCCAGAATCAGAGCGGTTCTCCATTTAATCCGTATCGACTCGAAAATCACTTGTTTACCAATGTTATTGACGAAGATGAAGCAATTTAAACGGAATTGTTATCTGAGGAAATGTTACAAGGCCCTTAGAGGAGCGGTTAAGGTTTCGCCCGACGAAATTTTCGACCCAATCACAAATGAAACTCATTCGGTGGGAAGTTCACATGAAGGGGATATTGTTCATTTGACCCCGAGTACTGATCGTAAAATCCGTTTCTAAATTTCATGGCTGCTTTTATAATAAATACTCTGTTTGATGGGAGTCCATCGCCCGGTGTGTATTTGGGGTGTGCAGCAAATCGCTGATTTGAGTCGGTGTTTCCACGACGGAACATAATTATCTTATGTTTGTTTAGATTCTGAATGATTTCCGGTGTTGTGTGTAAACACCGTAAGGGTTTCACTTCCCTCTGATGGGTAAACAGTAATTAATTTGTAATGCAAAGTGTTGGGGTTGCAGAAATGACGGCTTCATTGTAAACCGTCTAAAACGAATTCATTCAAACGAATGGGCTTTATTATGTCAAGAATAGAATGAGAATACGATTTGTGAACACTATCGCGGTTTATCTTCGGAGTATATCAACGGGGACAGAAACGGTCCGATAAGGCCTCGACTGGTCATTGAGAGGTTCGGACACCAGTCAGAGGCCGACGGGGCAGAAGAGGGCATCGTCAATTTATTGAGGTGAGCCGGGAAAATAAATTTTTGTCGGGTTTTCATTTATGGTCTTGTCACGGGTTACATAAGTCAGGATTTTAAAAGCTAAACCTGAATGATAGGTCGCTCATCTTCGCATTAATTGCTTTTATTGTGATATGCGTCAAAAAGAAACATGCGCGGCCTCCGGGTCTTTGACACGGCCACAGGTGGAAAGAGACAGACGAGGCCCCTAAATTTGTTAACCTTTTTTATTGTGTGTTTATCCTGTCTTGGGTCAAACACTGTTATCGCAGTGAACTGATTTTATATTAGTTTGACACGGAACTTTCCTTCCGAACAAGGCTGTCCAGGAGGCGACGCACAAATTGGGGAACGTTTGTTTTTCAATGTCTTCGGGAGATCATTCGGGTGGCGGATTGACAACATTCCGGTGAGAAAATAAATATAAACACATATAAATGGATTCATCAACGGTCGGCAACAGTCAATTGATTAACGGAATACTTTTTTCGACACCCACACAGTCAAAACAACTGTACAGTTTCCACTTTTTGTCTTTTTCATATTTATTGTTTATTGTAACCTGTCGAACGAGTCAATCAAAAATTTAAAACGGATTCTTTCAAAAAGAAGAGCAACTGCGTAATAACCATTTATAATATTATGTATTTGCAATACCGTAGGTACACTATACATACTGCAATACATAAACAAGACATACGCATGTATACATATGTATGTCGAATCAGAACCGAAGACGGTTTCTGGTCGTGACCCCGACAATCACATTGTTGCCGACGCGTGTAATCCCATGTCAGTAAACATTATATTTAATACTTATTGAGTAGCTCGATTAACACAGAATGTTCGGAAGGGAACTTCCTGAGAATGTCCATGTGAGGAACACAGGAGAAAGTCAAAATGGCCGTAAAAGAAGGAATCCGTTTAAGAGTAACAAACAAAAGGGGTTTCAAATAGTGGTAACTCCTGAGGCGCCACGTGGTTGCCACCAACACAGAGAAAGGCACCAAAAAAGCAATTCTCATTGGATTAACGATAAACACCGTTTGATTTTCTCATTCTGTTTAGTCAGTCGGGGGAATCGGGTAAACAAAAAAAATTTTTTTTTCATCGCGTCCCAGAATTTTCTTTCTCCCTTTCTGAACATGTCTTCAAGGTTTTAAATAAATACGTTCCGGAGGGTTTTCGGGACGAAAATAACCGCACCCCTCGCGAGAACACAACATGTGTTCAAATATTTAGGAAAAAGGCGTAGGGATCGTTACGTTTTGATTTTTTCCGGCTTTTCGAGGCATTCCCTTCCCTTTTGACAACTCCCGAAGGAATTGTTTTTATTTTTAGTCATTCACGTGGCTGAATTCCCTAAGAGGAGGAAACCTTTACCTTTATGATTTACGATTAATGAGAGGAGATTAGGAATAAACAAAAGAAAGAGTACAGGTGAAGCGTTCATGTCCTCTGTTGAGAAGACCCCCTACAGAAAATTTATTCATTCCATTAAGAGAGAGAGAGAGAGAGAGAGAGAAATTTGGGTTTTTGATTTCAATTGAGGTCGACGAGGCTACTTTATAACATTTCTGATTCTTCTACGTCGAATATGTTCTCAATTAACGTTTAGATTTCCTCATCTTTATTTAAATTGAATTCTTATTTTATGAGCTTTCGATCAGCTTTGATTTACGTCACGAAAACTCAACGGCTTTCACAAGATTTACAGAAACGGCCCAGAAAAACTTCGCGTATAAATAAAATAAAATGGCGCCTCGCAAATCCATTCTCCGCCTTTCCAAGAAAATGTCGCGCCCGCCCCTCCCCCATTTTATCCACCCAATGCTCTCATTTATTTTATGCCTGCAAATGCGGCCGCCATTTTCAGAATAAATATGGCCGACAAATACAATTTCAGTTATAAAATTATGTCTTCTGCTTTTGTAACAGTTTGGTGGGAGGGACGTGTGAATGTCCGGGGGTGGAAACGCCTCAAGGGAGGGGATTACCGCAAAGTTTCACGTGAATGAGCGTTTCTCCTCATTTTAAGGTAATGTATGCGAATGAATCAGTTGCGCAAAACAGACGTCAATTCTCGTGAAGTAACTCAGAGATCACAACTCGCAAGTTTTATCATGAATTAACCTTGATGGCCGCCGAAGGGGAAACTGACAGTTTGTGCGCAGTGGTGTTCCATCGCTCCTCTGCCTGGTTATCACCACCAGAAGGAAGGTCGAACCTTCTGCAACCGCTCTTGAGATCGTCCAAAATGGCGGTTGAGAATATCCAGAAGCGAAATCTTCAAGAGGCTCTTTGAAGAGTCTTGAGAGTGTGGCCTTTGCTTCAATCCATCATGGTGAAGAGTGGCCGGGACGTTTCTTCCCCTTTTGGGTTCGGGGTTAAGGGTTGGCATTCTGCTAATCATGTTTTTAATAAACTAAAAAGCATAACGACATTAAGAATTCACAGTGGACGCCCTTTTTACAATATTTTTTTCTATTCCTCCTCTTCACGTGTTTACCTTTCTTCGGCTAATTTATGGCGGTTTTAATTTCGTTTTTGTAATCACCGCAGCTTTGGAAGCTTCTTCGAAGACTAATTGCGGGATTTGGTAATCCTTTTTTCGTGGACGGGTCAGAGTATTCGGATTAAAAGGTCATTCGATTGTTTTTCTAAAATTAAAATCGTTTCTACGGTCGAACATAAAAGCCTTTCGGGAAAATACAAGACATCAATTAGTATGCTATTGTCTGATTCTTTTATCAAGTGCACTCATGAACGTTTAAATCTTTTTCCAACTCACACTCATTTATTTTGAGATATTCTCTTTCGGCTTAATCAGACAACTCGTTGATGGGAGGCCTTACCAAAGCTGTATTTTATTTACAACGACAGATTTTCCGGGAACTGCCAAAGAGTTAAATAAATAGGGATTGTTGAAATGGAGGCAGTTTATTTTGCTTCCGCCAGAGAAAGACATCCCGAAAGGTTTAATTCGTTTTGGCTGCCGACCAGTTGGCAGAACTGTTTGGTTTGCCAACCTGTTGGATTTCCTCCGGGAGGCGGACATTTTGAAAAGTCCGGACCGCCAAAGTCGATTCCAGATTGAATTCCCGATGGGAGTAACGCAAATTGACAAGTCTTTGCTTTTGTCGTGACAACCTGCCTTCCCCATTTGGGCAAACGTCTCCATTGCGCAATCCCCGTCATATGAACACCTCATAAATTGTAAATGAGTTCTCGAAACGGGTTCTCAAAAGGGGATTTCGGCGGGAGAAATCGCCGGGAATCTTCCCCGAACAACGCCAAGCTTTTAAATGGAAAAAACCTTTAAACTCTGCTTATGACATTGTCCTTGAATAGTCTCATTGGAATTAATCCAAAGTTGGAGGCGCTTTTAGGGTTAAAATGCTTTATAGCATTCCGGGAGCGGTGACGATCGCTGTGAACTTTAATCCCCTCCGGGACGTTCCTTCGGGAGTGACGGGACGGACGACGGGACCGCCATCACCTGACGAACCCTTTGACGATGATGCGACCTGTCAGGGAAATCCGATTAGATGAAACGGTGTTGAAGTAGTCGACATTTTTATTGGTATCCGTAGATTAGCCTTTGATTTGGAGTTTTATTATGCAACCGAATTGGATGCCTTTTTCGAGTTTGTTTGTATGCGAACCGACAGAAATACAACGGCACAACATCGCGAAGTAGGCGTTGTCTGGAATGTTATCGCGAAAATGGGTAGCCGCCAAGTACCCATCGGGTTGCGGGTGCAAAAAGGAAAGGATAAAAAAATTGATTTTAATTCTTTGTCGTCCGACCGCATTTTATACAATTCAGGAACGCAGAATTAATTAATTATAGGAATGGAATGTTCGCCAGGGGTGGCCAAACACTTGGGTTAACAAACTCGATGAATTGTTATTAGGCTCGTCTTTACCTCCATTAAAGTCCGTTTCTTTCAAACATAATAACTTTTATAAAACTATAATGTAAAATGTAAAAATAGTGTAATTTTTTATGCGCGTTATTATTTGGAATTTACGACCGTTTAAATTTCTCTTTTTGTTTGTTTTTATTACCTTTTTCGTTTTGTTTATTTACAGATTCGGTTAAGTTTATGATACAATTACAGCAGCGCTCAAAAGTATTTTGACAATACAAAAATTTTATAGTTTCTTAATTATTTTACTATAACATTTCTTTATGGTTGTATTATTTAGTATTGATAGTATCCTATTATATAATTCTACTGTTACTTTTGCATATATTTTAAAGATAAATGTTTTTTGTTTCTTCTGTTATTTAATTAATATTTTATTTATAAATGTAAAAACATTTTAATGAAAATTCAATTTGTTCTTTGTAAATTTTGTATTGTCAAAATATTTTCAAGCACTTCTGTATTTATACTGTATGTATTAAAGTACTCTTTCGTATTTTTGAATTTTTTTTTATTTAATTTCATTACAATTTTTCGTATCTTTGCATTTTTTTTATTATAGTATTATTTATATTGAATTTGCTTTATTATTATACTATTTGTATTTTGGTGTATTATGTACTTTTTCATTTTGTAAATGGCTCACATTTTAACTATTTAAACATTTTAATATTTTACTTCTTTGTATGTAATAATTTAATTATTTACAATATTTATTGTGAAAATACTTTTCAGCGCTACCGTTGATATGCGTATGACCGTTATAATACGAAGGGAAATATTAATATTGAGGGTTTTATGAAATGTTTGTTGATCTGAAATGAATGTAACACCCCCATGCGTTTTAGAGTTGGACCCGCATTCCACAAACGTCGCCTCCATATCTCCCTCTCTGATCAGTTTGTGATGATTCGGCCATGAAAACGTTACTAATTACCGATCACCGCCGCCTTTCATCGCTCCTCTGCCCCCTCGGACGCGTGAAAAGCACCGAGAATTATAAAAATCCGAAGGCAATTTGTTCCGGGGAAATAACAAATAGTCGAAACTCTGCCTCGGAAAGGAACATGTTAATTACGGCTTAATGCGTGTAGTCGGGTGTAATAATTTTGAGCATGACGGTTTCTTTGCCTCCCGCTGGTGTAAAATGGCAACTGCATCGGTTAAACGTATAGGAGAGGATGTGAGGAAGGCACGACCGGAACTCGTGATGATAACCCATGGCAATTTCAGGCCCGTCTCTCTCTCTCTCTCTCTCTCCCGAGAATATTCCACACGCATCGCCATGAGTTCACGTCGTCATCAATATTAATGGCTACGTGTGTTTGTCTTGATATTTAATAAAAATTACCGCGTTAAATATTTAAATGGGTTTCGGTAAAAGAGGTCAACTTCCGGTCAACCTTTTCCTCCCCTCCATTTTTCTCATAACTAATAATCCACTTAAATTAGGTTAAAAATGACTTGTGAAGTTACATAAATTCCCAAGAAGCTGAAATTTGGTCGAATTTTTCGAAGTATAATTATACATAAAATGTCAAAAAATTAGTTTTTCGCCATTTTCAGAAAAACTGTCAGTTTTATCGTAAAAATAGCTCAGACAAAAATTGTAGAGGAATAAAATTATCTACAAAAAATGTATCAATACTTTTCTCTCTAATATCCACCGTTTCTGAGATATAACGATTCAAAAAGTTGGATGACATATTTGTGGCCATTTTTAAAATGGCAAATTTTGCGGGCCAATTTTACCCACTCAGGATGGTTTCCCTAAAATCCAACTAGATGCGATTCTAAAGCTTAAGATGTGCTCTTTCAATGAGAAAAATTATAAAGAAATCCCAAGTACCACTGTTTTGATATTTGTTCTCAAAAATGGGCAAAATGGCAAAAATGGCTAAAATGGCGTTTTTTGTACAATTTTGAGCTCCCATAATTTCCGATGTGTCAATGCTAAAAAAGTCAAACATGGCTCATTTTGAAGCCCTAATGTCGCTCTTTAGCCGTACATAGTTTGGACGAATTTGGTCTTTTTGAAAAAAAGTTATGAGGCCCTAAATATTGAACTCTTTTCTTATGGGCAATTTTTACAACT
This sequence comes from Brueelia nebulosa, assembly GCA_028293925.1. Classification (NCBI taxonomy): domain Eukaryota; kingdom Metazoa; phylum Arthropoda; class Insecta; order Psocodea; family Philopteridae; genus Brueelia; species Brueelia nebulosa. The sequence continues at coordinate 85,278 of JAQIBA010000073.1, read as the reverse complement.
CATCCAATTTTTTAAATCATTATATCTCAAAAACGGTGACTCTTTGAAAGAAAAGCATTAACATATTTTTTGTAGATAATTTTATCATCTACAATTTTTGTCTGAGCTAATTTTACGATAAAACTTACCGTTTTGCTGAAAATAGCGAAAAACTATTTTCGGATCGATTTTATATTTTTCTAATTATAGTCTAAACAATTTCACCAATTTTTAGCTTATTAGGAATTCATGCAACCTTGAATGACTAATTTGACTGGAATATAAAGTCTATACTTATTTCGAACAATGATCGCATTTCGCCATTGAAAACATCATGAGGTCATGTTTTCCCTCATCTTCCAATTATCAGTTTGCATTCGTCCTCGCGTGCACATCGCCTCCAACACTGTGGCCAAATGAGATGAATCGATAAAGCCCTGTTGAAAGTCCACTCCGATGGTGGTCAGACGATAGAGGAGGAGAAGGTGGTCACCAACAAAAGAAGCGTTACCGGTAGCCGACAATTGGCCATGTGACCGTGTTCCTCCGGCCTTGGGAGCAAAGAGACGCTTTCTCCGGCGGCGGTTGCATAAGAGACATAAGAGAGGTTCTGCGGAGCGAAAGAGGGACGTTGGAGGGTTCGTGGGAAGTGGACGGACGTGTCCTCTGCAGCTGACCGATAGCGATTACGGAAACGTTAATTTGAGGTCATTTAAGATTAGAACATAGGCTTTAATGATCGCTTTAATGAGAAGCCCGGTTTTCTTTTATACGGCCACATTCGGGATCTTTGTTAAGATTTATACGTCTGACATTCTAACGCGAAGAATATGTCTGCGGGTGATTAAGAGACTCTAAAAATAAGGATAAATGATTGTACGACCCGGACGAAAGAAGCAGTCCTTTTACTGATTCTCATATTTTAAGGGACTTCACCTTCCCCATTGTTTTCTCCCCAACGAAGCCGTTAAATAATTGCCTCGCCGGTTCTCCCAATGGCAGCTTCGGTTGGCAACGCTGAGGAGTCGAAAAGCTCCACATGAAATAAATCCAAGAGAAAGACAATAAAGAATGCACTCGCACTGTACCTGTCGAGGATAGAGCAATCATAACACCCACATCCGTAGATATGCGTCTCTCCCTTCGAAGTGAGTCACATAAATCACCGCAGCTTTTGGTCTTCGATAGCCAAACAACATTAAATAATGACAACGCCGCCGTCCGAATGCGTTATTATCAATTCGGGATTGGTCGAAACCTGAAAACAAAGTCAGATTTGAGTGGTCGCGGTTTCATTGAAAGCCTTTTTGTGTAATTCCAGAGCGAATTCCGTTAATTAGTGATATAACCTGCGGGGGATGTCTGCCGGAAGGCGATGGGCGAACGCGGACGGACGGACGGACGGACGGACGATGGCTCCTGAGAGTGGTTACCACTTTATAAGGAAGTGCACTCATTAAAAGTTGGCCGATTCTTGAGACTCCCGAACAACTGCTCTTTTTCTCGGCTAAAATCTCGCGAGGAAAATAAAAAAAAAAGTAATTTCTTAAAAGGAATGTTAATAGCTTTAAAATAAGCTTTCGAATTGTTTGCTCTCGGCCGCAGGAATTGTGTAATCCTTGACCTGAAGCGTCGCAGAAAACAATCGAAGCGTTTTCTCAGTGAATCTCTCGAGAGAAAAATTATACTCGAGGATGATGGTGCACTTCTTGCACCGCATTGCAGTTCGCATAATGAATGCCGACTCCTTGACAGAGGCCTTGAGGAACTCCTCTTTCGCCTCAAAGGGGTGCGCTTGAGGCCCTCTTTGTCTTTTCTGCGTCGTCATCCCCCGAGGGCGCACCCCCAATCCCAACCGATGACGTCACCTGTGCTCCAACAGAGTCGGACCACTTTTGGGAATCCGCTCCCAAACTCATTAATTCTTTAATGGGTGCGTCACCAAAAGCAGAAATATGGCCACCTCACCCTACCTGTCTGAGCACCCACTAAAGGTCACATCTTCAGATTGATTTTTATGATTTTTTCTCGCTTCTCTCAGCTCCATAAAGATTTTACATCATAAAAATAATTATTCAAATTTCGTCCCTTTTTATAGGGGACTGTCGTCTCGTTAATTGTTGTCCAATTGTTTATTCCTTCTCAATCGGGTTCAGTTCCTCATTTTAACGCTTATTCAGAAATGGAATAGTCTTATAACCCCGCAGAGGTATAGTTGTAATAACCGACATAAGCAATAGTTTATAGTATTGTAAATATAGCAAAGTAAATAGCAATAATTAAGTTTGACATTTATAATGTTCTGTATTTGCAATAATCCAGGCACACTCCAAACACTAATACAAAGTAGCGTTCAAAAGTATTTAGACAATACAAAATTGTGTCGTTTCCCACCCGTAAGAGTTACTTACAAAAAGTGAAACTTCATTAAAACTGCGTTACAACATTTATAAATCTAATATTAATTAAATAAACTGAAGAAACAAAGAGTTTATCTTTAGAATTAAAATATAGTAATAATAACTACTAATAATATAATTAAATAAGAGTATTAAAGAAAAGAATGTATGTTTTGTATACTTTGTTATTTTAATGCGACAAATATATTATTAATAGTATTGATAACTAAATAATACATAATAAAATCTTAAAAACTACTAAATTTTGTATTGTCAAAATACTTTTGAGTGCTTCCATATGTTTGACAAACATACAGAATATACATATGTACATCGATTCACCTCCACGACAGCCGAAGTCATACTAATATCTATATCTATTTGTGGGATTGTCAGGCTAACAATCAGCGGACTGTTGCCGACCCGCTGTAATCCCATGTCAGTAAACATTATTTCTTTTTTTTACGGCCAACTAAGGACCACAATAATTATTATTTCATTCTATTTATGTTATTGTTATTTTTATATTTATAATATATTGAGAAACTTCGATTCTGTGCAGTCTACCATACAGTAGAGTAAAAAGAGACAATTTTTCTTCTGCTTCTCCCACGTGAAACTGACTTGTATAACAACCCCTGACGGTTCATCTTCCCGGGGTGCCTCCACTCCCAGACGATTCCACCCCGAGAGGTGACGCACCCTCCGCCCCCCAACCCCTTAGCACCCACTCATATCCATGACTTATGCTCCTGTATTTCCAACCGTTCGCTCCCAGACGAGACAATAAATTACCTCTAAACAGGAGTAAATCACAGGTTTCGTTGATGAACACTTCTGGTGTTGGTTAATCATTTCCGGGGTTGGGGAGAGGGAACTGTGTCTGTCCGAGAAGACACAAATCAATGGATGTGTTTATGGTCGGGAAGCCACCGATGCCTCGAGACCTCAATTATACAATAACGGTTCTCTGGGAAATTTATAGGAAAGGCCCCGAAGAAGGCTTTTCTTCGGTCCATAATTTCCTTTATTTCAAAACGGCGGACACATAAAAGTTTTATTTATTTTATTGGTTTTAATTTTCACATGGACGCCCACAAAGTGATTTAACCGAGATCAGTTGACCAGGAAACCAGGTGCAGAGAGTGTAGGTGCACCGAAATGCCTCTCGAGGCGGTTCTCATGGAGAAAATCCAACCGAAACGCCATTCACCACTTAAACTAAATCCAAAAGGAAAAATCATTACTTAAACGAAGAATGGGGCCCCAAATGAAAAACTGTACCCGGGACGTGATCCCCGGCCAACTCTTTTCAATTCCCATTCATTAAAGTGCCCAACTCCGATACAATTACCGCATTTCGTGAAATCCTTTCCGGGGATTCGGCCACGGAGCCTCCCGCCATGCCTCACGCTTACAAAACCCTTCTCGGACTAATGCCATCATTGTCGGGAGCCATAATAGCTCCGGAATCACGCTCCTCTTCCTCCGCAGAAACTTAATCCGAGAATCTCTCCGGGTTTTCGCCCGAGAAATTAATTGTAAACATTTTCGGTCGGTTCCCACCCGCGGAGAGTTTCTTCACACCCCGCCGTACTCTCTTATAAACATTAATAATCTGGCCGACATGAATCGGATATTAATCCCCAGAAACTCCACTCCAATTAGTATTTATTTATGAAAAAGCCCCGGGTTTGATTGGCCGGGCATCGGGGTTGCATCTTTCCACCCCCGAGGAAATGAGTCGTTAATTGCCGACTGGTGTAACTGCAGAGCAAGGCGGCCAAGTTTAGACTAAAGTGTTGGTCAGCTAGAAAGCTGACACCCCAAGGCCAGGACGGAGGCATTCACTGGCCGGGCACGGAGTGGGTGTAAGGGACAGGGAAATCGGGGTGAGGAAATCGCGGAGGCAGTGCGCAGAAGAGCCGGCATTGTTTTGTCTGGTGGAGGAGGCGGTGGAATTCCCGGTAACCGGTACATGGCCAGGTGAACCCATTTTCATGAAAAAGAATTAACGTCAGCCCGAAAATTGTTTTTGTTCGGGTTTCATTTTTTATAAGTTTTCTCTTATTATAATTAAAGAAATAAAAAAACATTCATTAAATTACTGTAAACAATACTTTGACAATCAAACGAGACGTACACGAAAAAACTGATGAACACGCGGACACGTCGGAATTTGTCACAACAGTCTTTTTTATTATTGAAAAATATATTTGTTGATTTTGTTCTTCCTGGAATAAGCAGCAATAAGCAGCCAGTCGATGCAGTGAATCGGTGTTCGGCTCTTTAGCAGACCTCCATTGCTGCCGCATAACCGAGTTAACGGGGCGGAACACTCTCAAATTATTCAAAACCACGTTCATAAATTTAATAAATGATTTACTGCGAATGCCACAATGGGAGGTAAGTGACTTCTCGGATCGCGCCTACGGAAATCTGCAATCGTTTAATAAATCTCTCGGGAGTCTGCAATTAACGTTTCTCTCTTAATTGTTTGCAAATTAATGTTTGTCTGCGTCGGAGAGTTCCGCAGAAAAGACGGTTAACCCTTTGATTACTCGAGAGCTTTCTGTTCCTCTTCCAGGATGACGAGGGAAGCGATGCTCCACGACAGGTGATGGTGTAACATGGCCGGAATGAGGCCCGAACTCATTATGCCGGACGAAAGGGCTGCCGGCGTCATTTCCGGTTCCGATCCGTACAGAGAGTTGGAATTGTACCTGGAAAAAGTCAACGTGAGTACCTTTTTGCCTTCATTTATGTTTAACGCGTCAGAAAGTAACGCTCAAAAGTATTTTAACTATACAAAATTTTGTAGTTTCATAGATTTGTATTATTTTGTTATCAATACTATTAATTATATATTTGTCACCTTTCGGCATTAACAAATAACAAAATGCACAAAACATACATTCTTCTCAGTTTTCTGCCTTTTCTTGATACTCTTACTAAGTTATATTATTAGTAACTCGTTGTTTCTTCTGTTATTTATATTAATATTATATTTATGAACGTATTTATATTTGTATAGCATTTTAATGAAAACCAATGTTCTTTGTATGTAACACTGTACGGATGAAAAGCAGACTATTTTGTATTGTCAAAATACCTTTAAACGCCACTGTATAAATACTGTATGTACTAAAATAATCTTCTTAATTTTATTAAAATTTTTTGTATTTTACTTTGTATTTTTTTCATTTTTTATATACACAGTATTATTTTATTTTTTAATTTCATATTCATTGTATTTATAAATTATAAAATTTGTTATTATATTATTTTTTTTATTTGTTTTACAGTTCTTTCACATATATTTTGTATATTTTGCAATTTTAATCAGTTTGTAAATGATGTAATTTTGTATGTAATGATTTAATTAATTAATTGCAGTAAAGTATTCTATAATTCTAAAGATAAACTCTTTCTTTCTTTTATTTATTTATAAATGTTTTAAAGCATTTTAATGAAAGTCAACGAAATTTCACTTTGTAATTAACTCTTACGGGCGGAAAAGGAAAGTATTTTGTATTGTCAAAATACTTTTGAGCCCCACTGCATATCGGAGTAAAGAACGGAGAATTTTCGCAGAAGACATTAATTTATTTATTTAAAAAAGAACTCTAAACAATTATTATTTTGAATTTGGAGTAAAAACTGACAAGGCCCCACTTGTGTGTTTATTTTGTTTTAATTCCAAGGGGAGGGGCTCTTACCCAAAGCAAGGATTTCGTGCAAAAAGAAAAAAAAACAAAAAAAACAGCGCTTTTTTGATATTTGCAATTTTTTTATCTCATTTATTAATTAAAGAAATATTTAAATGCAATAATTTTCATATTATTATTCGAATGGAGTCATTAATGATGGAATTAATATTTTCTATATATAATTGTCTTTTTTCTGACAGAAATTAGTTAAGTTTTCAACGTTTCTTATTACGGGAGTTCCGAATGTCGCCGAAGTTTGCCGAACAAACCCGATATTCGTTTCTGTTTCCGGTAACTGTCACCAACCGTTTCCTTTTTAACGGTCGACTTTGCACAGTTTCCTTTTGAATTCGAATGAGGTTCTTTTGCGAGAGATGGAAAGGCATTACGTAAAAGTCGTTTCTTTCTGTCTCTCTCTCTCTCTCTCTCTCTCTCTCTCTTTTTCTTTCGGTTAATTGTGTATTTATTTATGGATTTAAAGCGAAATGTAACTATTGTCACACGAGTTGGATGACACACATGACGTCACTTCATTATCTTGTTTACAAACACATGTTATTCATATTTAATAGTGCGTAATTATACAGCTCTCAAACCCACATCTGTCTGAGATGTTTCACTTTCCTCCGCTCGCGTTTTCGTGAGTCATTCCTCGGACCTGAAAGCCGAGCATTAGCACTCAGGCTCGTGATTCAGCCTTCTCAAAATCCGACAAAATTTAGGAGGTGGCGGCCATTAGTCATTTTCTCGGGTTCGTTCCTGGAAGAGTCTGTGCCGGATCCGTGTCGCACTCGTCATTTCAACAACGCACAGCTCATAATGTCCCCATGAGTGTCGTCTGCTCGGAGCAGAACACCTCGCTTCCATTAGGCCACCGGAAAAAGCGGAAATGTAAAAGGTCGAGCGATTAATTAAAATTTCACAAGATAACGAAGAGAGCAATACGGCCCCATTATCATCCGTTAACGAGCTCGCTTATTAAACATGGGGCATTCTCAATTGCGTCCCAGGCTGACATTTTAATTAGTAAATTACATCGAAGATGGAGAGGAAACGGCGAGGGCGGTTTCTGAAGGTACAGCAGCGATGGCGGGACTTCCGGTTGGTTGAGGGAGACGAGAGCGACGTCAACGACGGATTGAGGAACTAATCGCGGGAACAGTTTCCGAAATGGCTCCGACAGATGTCAGCAGTATTTTGTCGTTAAAACGGACATTTTGAAAAAATTTAAACGGTTACGAATGCGGTTGTCTAAAAAAAGAATTAACTTTTACTGCGAGTTGCCGGAACGTATAAAGAAGTTTAATTAAATGCTAAGCGTGAACTTTATAATTAGGCGAAAATATTATGTTTCATGTTGATGCTAATATAACGTCAGGTTTTAGTCATCGTGTTTTTCTTGTGCAACCTGTTTATGGAGGAGCTCTTCACCCTTTATAATTGGAAATATTTATTAACAACAACTGTTGTGTGTCAGCTGCTCGCATGTTCGTGAATGGAGTCGACGTGTGTCAGTCTTTTCATCACTGCTCGGGTTTCCTCCCAAACTGCTCAGCAAATTTTCTCACTCTTTTCTTATCGTCGTTCAGTTAATTTAATTCAGTTTTATCTCGGCCATCAATTAATCCTCGCAGATAATTAAATTTTGTCGAGGAACTTTCGCTTATTTTCAAATTTCAACTTTATTAATAGAGTTTTTAAATAAATGTCTTCGGAATGGTTGAAACTGCTGACTGAAAACGAAGGGATGAATCAAGTTTTCTCACCGCGTGTTTCGCACAAGGTTTTAGGTTTTGGCGTCCTCCCACATGAAAAACCGAACCTGATTTAGATGATTCACCTGCTGAACAGTTTTCCGATGAGTCACCGACTCAGTGGAAATGGAGTAATTCAGATTTCGACCCCCGCGTGGCTTTGAGACGGCGTCTGTTACCGATCTTTATCTCACCGGTAACACCTCGTGCGGTGATGGATGGCCTTGACCTTTTCGCTCCGGAAGAACGACCGCGTCTTCTGCTGACTCGAAAAGTTGCCGCCAACTAATGCAACCCCCAATTCGCACAGTGCGCACAGTGGGGTGCCGTTCTCGTATTTTTACGGTTAAGAAAACGAAAGTAGACGTAAACTCTGGTCATTGCAAGATTCCATTTAAGGCAGAGATAGGAGAGGCTTTTGCCCGATACCCAAATGAAACATTGGCGTCTGTTGAGGCGTAACTGTCTTTGTTTTTTATGTTTCCACGCGACACACGCCAATGTCTCTATCCGTGTGTTTATTTACAGTATGAATTGTTTCAGGAGGAATTCGGGGAAGTGTTCGAGCGATGGTTGGGAGGATCAGAACAAGCGAAGATGAAGCAGAACGGGGGGATAAAGGCGGTGCAGCTCCCTCCGTCCGCAGACTCTCCCAGGAGTATCTGCAACGGGAATCAGGGAAGAAAGCCGATCCCCGTGACGGACTTGTACATAACTTCCTACAGGACGAGGTCTCTCCCGTCGAAAACCAGAGGGACCAACGGGAGGAACATTCGCAGGTTCAATAACATTTACGCGTACGCGTCGGAAAAGGCGAAAGAGGTGGAAAAGGAATGGTCGGACGGTTTGATGGCGGAATTCGAGCAACTGATCGCGATGGAGCTGAGTCAGCTGCGAATCGAGACGGGGAAGGAAACGGAGGAGGTGAGGAGCAGAACCAAAGAGTCGTCAGCATCACCGGATTCCTCCGGAAGCACCGGCAGCAACAGCAGCGCCGGCAGTTTAAAGAAGAATCTCAGAAGTTTCAAGAGGAGCTTTTCGGACGGAGGGGAAAAGAAGGAGAAACAAAATGGAGACGCTGTCCTGCTGAGGGTGTCTCCCCTCGGGGAGGACTCACCCCGTCGGGGCTCCGATTCGCAGCTCCCTCCGCGAAAGCCCAACAGAATGCCGTCGCCCGTCCGGATTAAGGAATTCTTTCGAAGCAATTCTCCGTTCGGGAAAAGAGGGAAGAAAGAATTGGTGAGCAAACAAAAATCCGAGGGGAGCTCTAAACACGGGAAATCCCGGAATCACGGCTCGGATGCATCCCCTTCAGACTCAAAACGGAAAAAGAACGCCTTCGACAGGAAAATACCGATTGGACTGCAAAACTTCCTCACGAAAATTCGTCCCATCGGCATTCGAAACCGAAGCGAAAGCCCGGGGGAAACCACTTCCGGTTTCGGGACAATGGACAGTTCCACAGGAGAGGCGGAGGACTCTCTGGAGGCGATACTGTCCTCCGTGAGCATCGCCACCCAAACCTCGCCCGCTCTGTCCCGGAGCTCCAGCTTCACCTGGATGTCGGACTGTTCCTCCTCGATTATCCTCAACACTCCCGGATCCCTGTCCGACGTGAACGACGAGAAGTCCTCCTCCTCCGACAGGTCGTCTTCCTCCCCCGCGAGGCTTCAGTGCGGGTGCACCAGCGAGTGCGACTGCGCCACTTCCGGTTCTCGCGATTCTTCCGGGGAATCTCCGGACTCGGGGGAAACTCAACAAGAGAGAAAAGGTGAGCCGGTTATTATTTAACTGTGTGTGATTGCTTCATTGATTATGTCTCCTTTTAGAGCGACAAAAACTGACGAGGAAGGAAACCTGGGAGAAAATCCGAAGGCGTCACTCCGAACTGCTCCGTCTCGGGCGAAAGTCCTACTCGGGGGAGGTCGACGTGTGGGTGCGGAGGGAAAGTGTCCACACTCAGACCCTGGCCGAGGCCGACGCGGACAGGGACCCGGACGAGGACCTCGGCCTTCTCAAGTGGCTCGACAACGACCACATCGACGACAAGCTGCCCCCCCGGCCGAGGAACCAACCCCCGGACTCCAACGCGCGCTCGCTGCCCCTGGAGAGGGGCAAGGCGCCCCGACCCGGGCACCTGACCATCGTCCCGCTCACCCTGCGGTCCCTCCCCAGCCCCGTCGAGCAGGAGGACCACCCCTCATCCCCGTCGACGGCGTCCCTTAAGCTGTTGGGCTCAGCGATAACCCCGGATTTGGGGAACAAGTCCTCGTCCGCTCCCGTCATAATGAAACAGAACATGGCGCTTAAGAAGGACATCGTCAAGTCGGAGGAGGACGTTAAAAAGCAGGTGAGTGCTGCTGTTCCTCATCTGTCCCCTTCAGCAGTCGCTGACTTTTGGTCTGATTTCAGATCCTGAAGCAACCTCGGTCTCAGTCGGAGCGTCACTTGGCGGGTAAGTCCAATCATTTTCATTTTAGTGTATCCAGTTGTAAATATTTGTCCGAGGAAATGTTTTTTTAAACCCGGGTTTTTATCGTCGCTTTTTATGCGCATATTTCTCTCCGTCGTAAAAAATTTATGTCGCAGCTTCGGGATAAGGGTGGCAATACTCAGTTTGACACCGTCTGTATTTCTCTAATGGAAAGATAATGGACATTTTGGGATTCACAACCTCACCACCCTTTCCGGAGGGTTGAGGAGCAGATTGTTGAAGTACATCCCCGTCGCCAGGCGGAACTTCTTCAGCCGCTGGTAGGACTCGTCTATCCCGTGGTTGATGGCGAGGGGGTCCCTCGGGGGTTGTGGGGGGGCGGGGTTGATCAGCACCTGCTCGATGAGCTCGAACACAGCGTCCACAGTTTGGTTCCCGTCGACATACGAAGCGGTCCTCCCGCAGTATTGCATCATTTCCTGTCCGAAGTATTTCATTAAAATGGAGGACTACACAAAAGAAAATAACGGAGAATTACCGTCTTTTCCAGAAAATAACTCTCTATATCGCTGATTATTTGCTTTTTGTTGTTCTTCGGGTGGGACACCAATCTGTCAGCGATTTCCGGTTCCATACCCGGCGTCCGGTAGGAATCCTGATCGCACGGCTCTATTTTCGGCAGTTTGTATTCGTCCCCCAAACAAGAGTCCATTTTGCGGTAGTACAGTCGGACGAAACACTCCCTCGGTGGCACTTCGATGAATATTATCCTGCGGACGTGAAGAGATCAGTGAATGGGTTGCTGACCGATGGTGAAAGCTTTGGACACACCTGTTTGGGGGCGTCGCGGTGATGTCGAGCATTCTCAACTGGTCGGTGTTTCGTGGGTAGCCCGTTAGAACCCAACCGCGTTTGCGACATGCCGGGGTCAATAAAGCCCTCTGAAACGAGAAAAGGAGAAACTGTCCCGTAAATCATCGGAAATTGAAATCTCTAAAATCGCCATTAAATATCGGAAACGTCGGTAATCTCCCGCTGGGCGAGGCACCGGTACCGTGCAAAATACCCTGCTTTTATTGATTTCTTTATATTAAGTGGTTTTCGGACATTTTATTTTTATTATTATCGGCGCCTGTCCCCCCCCCTCGCCCCCGATTCGTACCAACCTCGAGAATAACGGCCTCCACTTCCGGATCCGGCCTCGTTGCCAACTGCGTCTTGTACAGCCTGCACACATCGTCGTCCTGCTGCAATGCCCGCGCAATCACCAGCTCGAACTCCACTGGAAGGAAAGAGAGCGGTGATCGGGCGAATCACCGGTGATCCCGAGAGGACTCACCGTGCACCATTCCGTACTTGCGGGACAGCTTCTGTCCCTGGGTGGTGACCCCGGAGCCCCTCGACCCGATGAGCGCGATGCGGGGCAGCATGGGTGCGTGCCTATGAGGCATGACCGAGAGCAGACGACATAAGTCTCTGGACAGGTCGACCACGCTTCTCCCTCTGAGGAGGACTTCCTGAGTGGTATAAGAAAGCCTAAAGCCGAATCAGTTGGATCACCACTTCAAATTGTGTTCCTCCCCTTCGTGACTTTGATTTACCGTTACGGGGATGAATTTATTGTAAGCTTTGACCCATTTCTGAACAACCCTTTTGTACTTTCGATCGTTCCATTCCTCCTTCTCGTCGATGATGATCCTCAACGCGTGGGTGGGAACCACCCCGAGGGTGCTGAGTCTCTCCGCCTCTTCTCCCGTCAGTGGGAAATCTGTGGAATGTTTTCATGCAGTGGTTTGCGGTGATCGGGGGTTGATTGAGGAGTACCTTGGAGGATCCATCCCTTAGCCCCGAATTCGCACTCGGTGAGGATTCCATAGTCGATTGCGGACGCTGACGTCCCTTCGAGGCTTCCCTGACCGGACTGAAAATCGCTGATTTATAATTGAGCCTCGATTTTAATTCCGATTTGACTCACCTTTGATTGGTCTTTTTTCTTATCCCACGATTCGCACGGATATTCTCCTTCCAATTCTCCCTCATCCCCTGAACGTACTTTCTTTTTTCCGTCTCCACTCCCGTCTTCTTTCCCATCTTTCCCGTCTTTCCCTCCCATTTCGCTCTCCTCTTCCTGGTCTTTCACGCAAGGACAGACGCAAACGCAGGGTTTCTCCTCCTCCTGTTGACAAACACTTGTTCATCCCCCGCTTGGGGTTGAAACGACGGACACAAACCTCGTCCTCGCAAGGGGTGGACTCTTCCTCAAGGGTTGTCGTGCTCGAGTCGAAGAGTTGCTTATCCCATTGGGTCTCCCCTGCGAAATAGAACGGTCCCAACGGTCCCTCTCCTTCCCCCGGACAAATACAACTTTCTTCTTCGGCGCTTTCGCTCATTTCCTCCATCTTGAACTTTTCCGCCAGACGTCTTTCCCTCGTGAGAAATTCTAAGAATTCTAAATCGATGCATTGAATCCCCAAACACTCGGCGAGTAACTCCGAAAAGGTTTTCCTGTCTAAAAAATTGGAAAACTCATTCCAATTCAACGATAAAATGGACGAAAAAGAATTTTCGAGAAAGCTTTAAAAAGCGAGTTGATTAAATTCAAAGATAAAAGAAGGCATATAAAAATTAATAAGCTCAATAAATTAGAAAAAGAATGGTTTGGGGAGAAGAAAAGTTTTTGAAGAAAAGGGTGAAAATATCCCCTCAATAATTTACTTTTGTTTCCCCTAATGAGATGAAAGTGTGCGCTCTTAATCCTTTACCTCCCTCGGTCTCAATTAGAGGGATGAATAATTACCGAAACCCTCCGGGGAGAGGAACACGATTCTCTGCTTGTCCTTCTTCATGGCGGCGCAGGGCAGGACGTCCTTGAGGAACCTCACGTGGTCCTTGGGCTTCGCCAGCACCAGCAGCTCGACCAGTTCCTGGAACACGGGACTGCCTGCTGAAAACGCCTTCCCCTTCGGGACGTTCAACTCACGTGGAAAAGCTCGAAGATCCTGTGCTTCTCCAGGTACGGGAGGAACCGCGGGGGGAAGTTGAGTTTCCCGTGAGTCATGTCGATCGTCGCCATTTTGCCTGCTTCGGCCACTTTTCCCCCATTCAGCAAACAAATAAACAGACGACGTTTCATTATAAAATATATTTCATAAATCATTCGAATGGAATTCGGAACGTGAGAAATGAAGCTTTCAAGGCATTAGTTTCGCCACTGCTGATATTGCTGACTTCCTCTCCCCCCCACTTCCCTCATCTTCATTTCCATCCCCCTCCTATTTAGATAATCCAAATTAATAATTTAAAAACTTGAAAATAAAAAGGGCGTAACTGATTGCTGATTTAGAAAAAAAATTTGTTGGGAAGCCATTTTTGCTTGGAGTTGCATAAACGCAGTTTTGAAGGCGTTCCCCGCGTTTTCTTTTCTTCTGCTTTTCCTTCAGTCCTTTCCTTGAATCGGTTTCTCGGGAATTTTTATTTCGATTGGATCGGTTATCAGAGGGAATGATTTCAAAGGAACAGGTTTTGATCGCTCCTTTGACATCGCATGTCAAAGGAAAATTCGACAGAGGTCTGCGATGACTTTCAACGCCTGTCTTCTTTATAAAAAACACTTTGATTCTTTCTCTCCTTTTGATTCTTTTTCACTGAAGTCTTCATTTGTTCCCTTCCATTCAATTATAGTATATCTTTATTTCCTGGAAAAGTTGTGCATTTCCACATTCTGCGTATAATTACTAATCTCTGAAATACCACTGAGCTCTTTGAATCCATAAATTTGGGTTTTGAATTCTTAAGTTGGCAACTCTGAAACGGTCAACGGTCAACTGCGATTTCTGTTTAGAGTTTTATGTCGATCAATCAACGAACGTTTTTTGGTGATTGATGCAATAATGCGATGATCTCCGGATAATTCCGAGTTAAACCGAAGTCGCGGAGGGTACGGACGTATATTTCATACACATACAGTCGCGCTCAAAAGTATTTTGACAGTACGATATTTTATAGTTTCTTATTTAATTATTTTACCATAACATTTTATTATGGTTTTGTATGATTTTATGGTTGTATTATTTATAGTTACCAATACTATCAGTAGTATTGATAGTATACTATCCTATAATTCAACCGTAACTTTTCTATATATTTTAAAGATAAATTCTTTTTATTTCCTCTGTTATTTAATTAATATTTTATTTATAGATGTAAAATCATTTTAATGAAAGCCAATGAAATTTCACATTGTATCGTAATTCTTTGTATTGTCAAAATACCTTCAAGTATTTATACAGTTTCTGTATTTATACAGTATAAATTCAGTATTTATTCATTTTGTATTTATTATTATTTTGTGTTATTCATTATGTATTTATGATTATTATTAGTATTTATTCATTTATATTTATTATCACATTAGTTGTTCATTATTCTGTATTTATAAATTCAGTATTAATTCTGTATTTATACAGTACGTATGTGCGAAAGTATTCTTTCGTATTTTTGAATTTTTTAAAATTTAATTTCATTACAATTTTTTTGTAATTTACTTTGCATTTTTTTTATTTATTTTTATTTATATTTGTATTTATATTTTATTGTATTTCTATATATTATGTACTTTTTTCATTTTGTAATTAGTTCACATTTTAACTATTTAAACATTTTAATATTTTACTGCTTCGCATGTAAAATTTAATTATTTAAGTAATTAATTACAGTGGTTTTTCATTAATTTTTGAATATGTAATTTTGAGAATATTTATATTGAAAATACTATTGAACGTTACTGTATAGGCTACTGTATTTTGGTTCATTCCCCCAATGCTCCCAAAAGCAAAGTCAATGTCTTCTCAATTTATATTATTGGTTGGTTTGTTGTATGAGAAAACAATATTTTGGCAACGCCTCCGAATTGATGTATGTAATAATAAAAGCAATTAATCGGTCGTTGTTTTGACTGACGTTATTAATCCCCTTCGACCCCCCGCCTCGAAGGGGATGTTTGCTTTGAGACCCAACATCAGACCAAACAAAAGTCCCAATGACATTCCCAATTTGAGGTTCCAACTTTGGACGGCTTTTCCGAAAACCCCATAACCAACGGGCCAATTCGCTCCAACTTTAATTAATAATTATCCTTTGCGGGGTGTTGGCCCCATTGCCCCTAATAAGCCATATTGCCATGTATTTCTCTCATGTATGGGAGAATTAGGGGATGAATTAGGCAGGGGTGGAGTTGTCCAGAAGGATGTAAAGGTGAAAACAAAATAATGCGTATAAAAAATGTATAAGCCAGGGGTGGCCAAATTAAGTAATTTACAACTTAAAGTAACATAATACGATCTGTACAACAATTCTTATTCAAATAATTCGCTTAATTTCAAAAGAAGACTGAAAGTGTCAGACGGGCCGTAGTTTGCCCACCCCTGATTTAACCTACATTTCCTTTTTATGTGTTTTTCTACTTTGATATTTTATTGCAATCTATGATAGACTCGAGTATGACTTTTTCATTAATAACTAAAAAAAATTTGTCTTTTTTGAAAATATCTCGAATTGTTTGTCTCCGCTGTCGCTGATTCTCCCTCAGGAGAACGTTCGAACGTCTTTCTTTGTCTTTTCTCTCCCCCCAGGGTCGTTTCGGGAGAGGGAGAGGGAGAGGGAGGGAAAGGAGGCCCCAAAGTGAGCGAAATGAAAAGCGAACGGCGGCAACGCTTAACTTAATTCCATTTTGAAACGTTGGAAGCGCGATCCGTTCGCGTTTGTCATCTTCCGGATGTAACAGCGGAGTAACAGGTCGCTCCGTTAGTTGAACCGTGGAAGCGTTCGCGTTCGGTTTTTGAACGGTTTTTCGCCCCGAACTCCCGTTTCTTGTTCGCTTTCCACACCGCTTTCCACACCGCTTTCCACACCGCTTTTCATACTAATTAAATGTGAACGCGTAAATAAATTGTTTTTGGATCCGCGAGCCGATTTCCGAGACGAACGCGTTTCATTCGAACGAATCCTTTCAAGCGGAAGTCAAAGTCTTTAGAGAAAAGAGATGAAATTTATTATAAAGTTTTCTTATTTTGCGTTTTTCCCAATTCTAAAGCGGTTTTAAAGTTTTACGACTCCGACGAAAACAGAAGCCAATTAAAAAGAAAGGGTTCATTTTTTGTTGGAAACGAACGGCGGTGGAAGAGATTAATTCTCCCGAGAGGAAATTCAAAAAATGACACATTTTAAGGATTACAAATTCTTCAGAAGCTTCAGCGCGAAGGTCGAGGGGTGGCCGATGAGAAAAGCGGAGGCTTTTTGGAGACGGCTTAGGGAAAATAAAATCGCAGGTAAGGCCCACATTTCCCTTTTCAGGACTAATTTAATTTTCATTTACGCTTTTACGCATTTACGCTTTTCTCTTCGTTCGGTCTCCTTTTTCGTGGGGTGTTGTACCATAGACGTGTTCGTTTAGAGAGCGTCGGGGTGTTGTGCCATAGAGGTAAACGGGATAGGAAGGGGTGTTGAAAATGGCGTTCTTTTATTACACAATCCTCGGGACAGTTGTCTTTTTTTATTGGTTGATGAGATAATATCGATTACGGTAGCATTAAGGCGTATCTGTGTAAAAATCGACTCTGGTCTGCCTACGAATCAGCTTCTCGTCACGAAAGATCGCTTTAGAGAACACATCAAAAATGGAGAAACGGCTTTTGGAAGTCCTTGGATTCGTTACCGGGGATTACATCCGAAATAACTGACTCACGAAGTCGAAGGCCAAGTTTCCTTTGGCGCCCCCCCACCCCTCACCCCGGAAACGAGCGCCGTTCGCGGGTAATCCTCACATCTCCAGTTACAAAAACAACTCCCAAAAGAGATGTCAATCAACGGGTTCAAAAGTCGGCCAATGAGAAAAGTTGGCCATTTGTGTTTATAAACAAACGGAGAGCGGAAATCAAACAAAGGCCGCATTATTATTTGGAAGAGCTTTAGCGAACGGATTCTCCCACCAAATGCGCTCTCGCGTTCGCGGTTTTTCATTTTCCCTTGGCATCGTCTCCCGAAGGATTTCTTTTTTTTTTTAATTCCCCTCCTGTAAAAATAATCATTTCATGCATCTGGACATATTGTTTTATCATTCGGGATGAATGATGGAGTCAAGGTCCGTCGAAGACGGACACGTAGGCTTCAACCCCTTTGAGGGGTGGGCAAGGGGTTGGGGGACCCCACCGCCCTCAGAAATCTCTCCCTTATTGCTTTCCATCCCCAAATCTGTTTCTCATTTTACTTCTTATTTATTCGATTTGAATTCACCGGTAATTTTTACGTTTGACTTATGGCGGATTCTTTTTTCTAAAATGAATCCTCTTTGTATTTGGCAAAACGTTATATTCGGAATCAAACCTCAGAACTTTTCTGAGGGGGTTTAAAATAGGTCTCTCTCTCAACCTTTCGTTCCGACACTTTCTCGTCAAAGGATAAATTCCCATTGACCTCTGACCTGAAAAAATAACAAAGTGAGGTTCGTTCCCGTCTTAATAAATCGCCCCGAATAATTAATTAGTCTTTAGAGAGGTGATCTGTCGTTGAAATGATAAAAATTCATTTGGAGTTTACGTCGCCATGGCGACAGAGTAAACTTTTGGCGAATTTCTCAACACTTTCATCATATTTACATTTCCTCGTCCCGCTCTCCCGTCTCTTCCCAAAAATCCCTCTTTTTATCCTTGACTGAGCCCCAATCTTTTTTGAATTATAAAAACCCGCTACTAAACGATTTTCCTTTTTTGCATCCCAATGACAATTCGGAAAAGCCAAAGAGCAAAGGAGCTTTGCCCAATCTGTTCTGTTCCTTCCGGAGACGGGACGTTCCTTCACTCCCGGATCTCAATTCCTGGATTTCATCCCGGTTCGCTCACTCAGTGACGCCTCAATGCGCCGTTCCGACGTAATTAAGCGACCGCAGGAGAGGAACAATGTGAACAGTGTGTTTGCATTTCCACAGCAGAAGTGCAAAATGATTTGGCCATTTTAATGAGGGCCAAATCGTCGGAAACGGCACTGCGAAGGCCATTCTCAACTGAAGACGCGTCTTTACGAGGCTTTGTTCTCAAGGCCGAAATAGCTCAGTTGGGAGAGCGTTAGACTGAAGATCTAAAGGTCCCTGGTTCGATCCCGGGTTTCGGCAGAATTTTTTTCTTTTTTTACATTTGTTGTCTTTTTGCTGACGACATCTGCTGCATCTGGAGTTGTAGTTGAGTGGTTTTCAGCGAAGGTTGTGGGTTTGGTTTCAATTAAGAGAGTGGGTTTAAAGCAGAGGGGGGTTAATCAGGATCGCCCCCTTAGTTTTGGAATTTCGTCGAAAACTCATTTGAAAGGCTTCACAGGGGTTTCCCAAGAACCCAAAAACTTTTCCTTTATTCCGGAAATTTTCCCTTCTTTTGAGGAAAATTCATTTTTAAAAATTCCCCCGGTTTTTATCCAATGACCCGAGTGGGTTCACTTCAAAGCGAGACTGAGCACCCGAGAAATGGCAACGTCGCATTTGGTCGAAATCGTCTCGTTGCCGGTTCTTTTCGTCAGTGGGTGGCTGGCAGCAACAACAAAAGAGGAATTGCGGCGAAATGTCAGCTCTTTTGCGAAATCGGCAAACACACACTCCGCTCAGGGACACATTAAGTAATTGGAAAAGAATTACTGCGATTGCGTTGAGAATCATCGGAGGAATTACAAATGGTTAATTAGATTGACCTTATTTTTAATTTTATGGAAGTTCGGACGAAAAGAAAAGGCGAAATGAATCGAAGAGTCGGGAAAGAGGGGAGAGGGAAGGTTGACACTCGCTGAGTCGCATCACGTCAGCAATATTCCCGAAAAGAGCTGATTCACTGCAAACTAGGCATCTATTTCGCGAGGTTTTCTCTTTATGTGAGGGGAGTTTCACACCCGTCAGCGAAGTCAGCGAAGTGCTCCGAAGGTCGCTGTCGGTGCTCACATTCATAAAAATTATTTTCTTCTCGTCCCAACCCGCGAGGGAAAACCGTTGCAACTCACCGCGGTAACTCCTCTGTTTTCCCCAATTCGGCCCTTCACCGACATGAAAGTGTCGACATTCTGCTGACACGTCTCTCTGGAGGCCCTCCCGTCTCGCGGTCAAACCGTACCTGAAAGTATCGGTTTACATAATACCTGTCCTGGTGTTGCACCGACCTTGGCAAGGCCGTCGCTCTCCTCTTTTCTTCTTTGTTATTTGTGAAACGCATTAATGCTGCCAGGGTGAGGAGTGGGCGCTTTCTTCGCATTCCAACCTCCTTTGTGTACACATTCCATCCCCGTCGCGAGAGGGTGGCTTGACATGGGTCGACACCTGTTGGTTCTGTAACCTAACCTTTATTCAGGCATCCGAGGGGATGCTCCCATCCGCTCCCTTCGGCCCATCCCGATGGATCGCTCTCCCCCGAATCCAGGAACGGCATTCGGGTCGTTGATCCCGCGAACCGAAGAGCAACTCTTTCTTCTTTGACAGTTCCCTGTCAAAGAGGAGGTCTCAATGGTGGCTCAATGTCGTACCTGTCACACATTTTGGGTGTTTTATTACCTTTTTCTTTGTTTGAACCGGCGGACTCTCTTCCGTTTCCTTTCCCAGACGACGACGGATCCTTTCTTTAATTGATTCGAGCCAGTCACTCATTTCGCCGCTCCCTCCCCGCCATGTTTACTCAAGACGACAATAAACAAATCCACTTTTTGGCGCCTTTCATGAGTCGCACGAGCCGCTTTTAGAAACCGAACTTACATCCGATTTTGTACACCCGAATCGTCAACCATTCCCCGAATCTCCCAATTGGAAAATTTCCCATTGGAAAGTGGCTCCGATTGCGACGTTTTCCCGAACTGTGGTTTGCTTCCCGGAGGACAAGATTGCTGACGAACGCGCTGAGAGGGGATGAAATACTTTAGTTTGGACGAGTATCCGGGGGCTGTTCGTCCCTCCACTTTGGTGGCAGTGGAGACAAACGGGAATTGTCCTTTGATAATAAGTCCATATTTTTGTTATCGCGAAACCGTCTCCGCATTTCCCCTCTTTTTTTTCCATTTTACCTTTGCTAAAGCACTTTCTTTTTATGTTTTCCACCCCATTAGGGTGACAGACTTCAACTTCCTT
>JAQIBA010000073.1:0-64761 GCA_028293925.1 Brueelia nebulosa | reverse complement strand
ATTTTGTTATTTTAATGCAACAAATATATTGTGTTCTTTTTTTAAAAAGATAAGGACAGGACATTTTGAGGATTTATTTGATTAAGGGTGAAATAGTCGGTTTTATTTAGTTTTCCATAAAATGTGTGACTGTTTTAGTCAATATTATATTAATTTGTAACCGACGGGGAGTGGGGGTTGTTGATTAAATTGATTTGCTGTCCCGGCTGTCTTTGTCGATGCGGGTAACGGGGCGGAGGGAGAGGAGGGGGAGGGGAACTCGAGTAAACACAACGGAGCTCAGAAAATGGCAGCGCATTGTTACAAAAGCAACGGCCTCATTGCCAAACGCTCGAATTCGAAACAATGAAGCGATCCCGAAATAGGAGGGAAAGTGGAGGAGGAATCACTCATTCATTTCTCGCTCGACTATCAGCCGACCACTCTGATAAAACTGCCGACGAGGGAGGGTTCTCCCGCCAATTCGAGATATCGAAATCCCGGAAGAAGGGCAAATTTCATTAGAGGAGGGAAAAGAGTATAATTGCAACCTTTGCCCTTTTAATCTGTTTTTCCGACGACTGCCTCATCTCGTTAAAAAAATAATTCAATTTCCTCTCCCCCATCCCCTTCAGTCACATTTCCTTCCCTTGTAATTAACCAATTAATGCTTTCGCCCGAGTGAAATTAAATTGGGAGATTTATGCAAAAAAAAATCAAAATAAAAATTTGCGATAATTATACAAATTGAGGGTTTCCTGGAATCGGATGAACCCTTGCTTTTGCTGTCTAAGTGATGGGGGTTGAGATTTTGCTTCCCTCACTGACCCAATTATTTCAGTCTTATCTTCTTAACCTCTAACCTTTCTTTTATCTCTCAACAGGGGGGGGGGGGCGGGAAAAACTTTTTTAAAAGAAGAAGACGCAAGGACATTTAGAAGCCCCAAAACGAAAGAAAACCTCAATAAAAATGGCGGTAATAATACGTTCCCTTCTTAATAAATGAATATAAATGAACGGTGTCACGTAAAAAAAGAATATCTCAAACAATGGAGTCATAACTCGAGCGCCATTTTGAAAACAATTGTCTTTTGGTTTTAATGGCCCACGCCAGCCACTCTCCCCTCCCCCCTCTCCCCTCACCCCACCACCACACCTCTTGGCCTTGTTCGCACATACTCACCTCACATGTTGAATAAGACTTTCGGTGTTCGACATGTTGCCCTGTGGTTACTTTCGATTCTCCGAGAGAAAATTATACTTTTAAAAAAGGGAGCGGCAATTAATTGAAGGCATTGAGGATCCGTTGAGCCATCCAGGGGTAGTTGTCGTGGCAGAGAGTTTCGTTCCAATGCCACCCCTTCCTTCTGGTCGTCTCAAAGGGTACAACACTCATTAGGTTAATCGTCGAGGAATAAAAATGGCGGAAAGTGGTCGGGCCGGATTTTTCGGAACTGACCTTAGGTTTGTGTGTTTAACTCTGAGGCGGTTCCGTAGATATTTTTCTGCCATTTTTCACTCGGCCATGTCTTGGCGGGCCTAAAGTGATTTATCATTAACGTTGTTAACAAAAATGAAGCATTCGTTTTCCGCGGGAGATTCGTCCGTTAACCTTTTCCTTTTTCTCAATGGAAACCCGTTCTGTAATTCTCTTTCATTCTTCTCTCACTCGAGATTAATTCACCCGACAGAAAAAAGTATTTGCAAAAAAAAACTTGCGAACATTTTAAACATGAGTAGTTCAGGTGGAAACCGACAGATGTCCCACAGCGTTCGCCAATATGGCGTCCAACGGATGAAAATAAAAAACCGCCTATTTTTTTCTATTTGTTCGCTCCCATAGAAATCTAATTTATAATAATAATATAATATATTTTTTCCCTATTTCACCAACTTTTTCATAACTTTTCTCAATACAATTCGGATTCAGTGCGATAAGATTTTCAATAGACTGAGATACAACAAATTTACAAAAATAAAAATAAATAAATAAAATTACCCGTCCGGATTAGAGGGCAGAGAAGCCTACCTATTATATATAAAAATAAAATAAATAAACAGTGAGTATATAATAAATAAATAAACAAAAAGTTTATAATTATATAATAAATAGGTAAACATTAAGTATACAATAAATAACAATAAATGTGCAGATAAATTTACAACCCATAGATAAATAACATATAAATAAATAGATAACACACAAGAATAGAAATGATATTTATAATGAATCCATTTCGGTCCGTTTCCCGTAAATAGAAGATTTCTTATTTAGAAAGTAAAAACGCTGATTAATCGTAAATTTTACGAATGGTTATGGGTTAAACGCTCGACGCAGTTAACGGTTTTATGGCATTAAAAGCAGGCACAGGGCGTGGGGAGGTGTGTTTTTGGCCATTTATGTCCCTTCGGTGCATCCTCTTTTCAGCCGTCCGTTTTTTATTCGTTTGTAGGTAAATCCCAGAGTTGGCTGCTTCTCCGAATTGCGGAAGTTAATTTGAATTTCTTTGAAGGCTCTCTTCCATTTCGTGTGAAAAGTCGGCTACAGTTTCAGGAAATCGATCTCATTCCGGCCCTGAGAATTCATATTCATCGAATTAAATCAAGATAGTGTGAAAATTGACGGGTGCTCTCTTTTCACCTCACCGAGAATATTGATATGACTTTTGAGTGGCGTTTTAATGCTGGTCGATACCCCAAACTCAGCTCGGAGTGACCCAAATTGGGAGACCTTTTCGAAAAATCCATCTCAGCAAAGGAAACACTGCCACTGCACACTTTCCTTTGGCGGTCGCTCATTCGAAAACCCCCCGGGAAACGAGAAAGAATTTTTAATTACGAAACGAAATTGTCTGTCCCTTTTTCGGTGGGAAAAGCACCGAAAAAATCATCTCAGGTTACGAAAGGCTTTCGAAAGGAAATTTATCCGAAAGAGCGCCAGAGAATGAGTTCCCGTTAATGTCTTCCCGTGTAAAATTTCTGGATTAAGAGAAGTGGAAGCTCCGGCAATGGGGTGAAACACATAAAAAACAGATAAACCGTTTCGACCTCTTTTCCTTTTATTATTTTCTTTATGTAAGTTGAACCTTTTGAAAAGTTCTCGGGTGAATCCCCACGTGGTAGAAAGTTGGCCTTCAACCCTCGGGAAACCCCCAAAAGGAAAGGAAAGTGTTGCGTTCAACATTTCACTATTTCATTATTAACAATTCTCGCGGTGATTGCGGACGATATCGACGCCCAATGAAACATCGGCGGTTTTCTTCCGATCCGATCCTTATCTCAGCATTGGATAAGCATTCGATATGTTGATTGTTTTCTCCCAAACGCCGCCCCTCATTTCGGAGTCGCTTCCATTCACTATTCCCGCACGCGTACACGTGTGCGGAGAAATTCCGCGTGCAGTCGACGGTGTTCTCCGCGCGGAGCAAACGCGAACCGCGTTAAGGTAGGCCGAACACATTTTCTTCTGCCACTTTTCCGAAAATCCTTTGCTTAATTGCATTTCGCTTTCGCCTTTCTCAGAATTCACTTTCATTGTCTTAAGGTTTGTCGATCTCCTGTCTTTCCGGTCATTTACTGTTGGGTACCTTTCACGGAAGCCCGACTCCTGAATGCGATATAAATATAAAATTAATAATATAACAGTAGTATAAATATTGAAAGGAAATAATGTTTACTGACGTGGGATTAGGGTGAGTCGGCAGCAGTACATAATAATACTTCGACTGTCTTAAGGGTATTTTGACAATACAAAATTTTAGTTTTTTACTTAAATATTTTAATATCAGATTTTATTATGTATTATTTAGTTATGAATACTAATAATATATTTGTCACATTAAAATAACAAAATATACAAAACATACATTCTTTTTCTTTAATACTCTTACTTAGTTCTATATTATAATTCTAAAGATAAACTCTTTGTTTCTTCTGTTATTTAATAATATTATTTATTAAAATTTTTAATTAATTATTATTAATTATTTATAATATATATTTTTTATGTTTTTCATTATTTGTTCTTTTTTGAAATGTTTTTATGTATCTCCCTTTTTTTTGATGATTAGCCCGAAGAGTATACGCCGGATTTAATTTTTATTTAAATCTCAATTTGATTAATTAATTAAGTAAATAAAATTTATAAATGTGACGACTGTTGTAAAGTATTTTAATGAAAGCCAATGAAATTTCTCTTTGTAATTAACTCTTAAAACGAATAAATTTCTATTGTCAAAATACTTTTTAGCGCCACTGTAGAGAGCATTGTATTGTTCTACCTTGACTAAGTGGCTTATTGCAACCGAGGAAACTCCAGTGTTTTTATACACTCAGAATAGAATTAACAACACCGGTAGAGTTTAAAGTCTTTTGTTCTCCTTCTGGATAGAGACGTCTCAAAAACAAATCACCCCGTGCAGAGACACTGCACCCATTCTGTTACCCAAAACAATTCCCTCTACCCACTGCTGACTACGCCCAAAGTAATCTGCCTCTCTCTGCTGTCTGATTAGGGTTATGAAATATAGTTATTTAACCTTCCGCCGGGCAGAGTGTCTCTGGCGAAGCAGTGCATTGCGGTTTCCCTCAGCAATAAATCTGCTGTTAACTGAGGCAAATTAATAAAAGCAAAACGAGCGAGGAGAAAAAAATGAAAAAGAGACTTGGATTCGCGTGGGATTAACGAATTATCGCGGGTGATTAACGGAGAAAAGCGGAGAAAATGATTTATAAAAGCCCACGCGATGAGCCAAAACCAAATAATCATTTTCGGCTTTTCATATTTTCTTTCGGGGCTCGTTAAAATGTTAAGGCAAATTTCGTCTTCCGGGTTGCCCTGGTGGCCAGATGCTCATGCGAGGACCGTTGCGGACTTGTCAGAAGTGAAAGCGGCCAGTGAAAGCGTCAGCAGTGCTGAGCTCAATCTGCACTTGAACCGATGTTCTCAATCATTCGGGAGAAATTCGACTCAGCTCAGAACACTTCGCCCGTGGAACCCTTTTCCTTAATATCGCCCTGAAATTTAATACCCATTATATAAACTATTCTCTCCACTGCTAACTTCATTAAAGTTTCCTTTGTTTTATAAAAACTAGGAAAACGGTCTTTGCCAGTAAGCGTTTCTTCTGTGGTTTCCATGGCAACAACCTTTCAATTTTTCTCAATCTTCCTTTTTATATATCTGCCTGTCCCTCGCTTAGCCTAGTTTCCCTCGATTGTTTTTCCCCCCTTCTCCCCTCCCCCTCCCCCCGCCCTCATAACGAGTTCTTCCTCCCCGCCAACATGTCGGAGCACGACGCGGTGTTTATCTGTGCCGAGAGACAGATTTGTGCCAATATTTGTGTTTGAGCCTTTGAGATTGCCGAGGGGGAGGGGGAGGGGGAGGGAGAAGTGCAAACAAACCTGTGTGAATTCACGGGGCGAAAGGGGAAAGCAAGAGAAAGGGTTGCCATTCCATTTTCGATTGGTTTCTGCTCTTCATTTTATGTTGCCTTTATCCTCTCTGTCTTTGGAGTTTTTCTCAATTTGACAAAACCCTCTGTGGTTTTTTTCTCTCTAACATTTTTAACGTTATTTCTCGCGATTTGAGGTCGAAAGATGTGTTTTTTTTTCATAGAGGAAACTTCGCACGTCTTTTCATGAAAAATGATGAAAACGATAATCTCATCTCTGCATAACTGAATGCTTACAATTTAGAAGTCTGGAGTTGGAAACTTTGAGTGTGAAAGACTGGAATCGATTCGTGTCAACTTCCTGTCGGTGCGATGAAATACACGACGACAGCAGAAACAAATACAACGAAAAGCATTTTCCTTTTGCCGGACGCTGAGGGAAATTAGTTTTGTTTAATATTCAAACAGTTAACCTTGAGCGGCGGATCTGAAAAAGTCAGTGTTATTAAGGGTTTCAAAATGAAAATGAATTCGTTCACTTCGATTCGGAATGGGTTTTCCACTCGAAATCTTTTTATATCCTTTTATTAAACTGAAAAAAACGTTATCATTTTATGTTCTCATGAAAGGGTTCACTCCTCCTCTGCTCTCAACGGATGAGTCCAAAATAATGCGGGAATTTGTGGGGCAAAGCGACAGCCGGGAAATGAAAGGGTTATGTCGGAGTGGTGGCAGACTCCCGTTGAGACTTAAGTGCGAAGACGGAAAGACGTCGGCCAGCAAATGGATTTCCTCTCACCGGAAGCGGAAGTCTCCCGCTTCGGAGATTCGGACGCCTCTCTCGTAATTAGACCCCGGGACGCAGACAATGACGCGGTGGAAAGTATAAAAGTTGCCTTGAAAAGGACCGTATGAAAGCGATGCGAGCGTTGATTATTTCGTTGGGAGAAGGTGCCAAAAGGAGAAGGAAGATAATGGTTCGTTAACCTCCGGATCTTTTCCACCCATTATTTAACGTCAATCCGTTTTAATTAAATGTTATTTAATCAAGCCTCCAGTGAAAAAAGTAAAAGGAAATAAAAACAGAGTTTTCCTTTGTGGAAAAGGAACAGCGGATCAGATAAACCCCGGAGAATGGAACGCCGCGGGCGGAAAAACTGCGGCAACCCTCCGGAAGGAGAATTCAAGATGGCGGAGCACCGGAATTTGACAGTTGCGACCGACGGTGAAGGTCGCCATCTGCGAGCACTGATCGCAATATTAATAGAGTGCGGTGGGTTCGAATCGGGAGAACGCGTGGATCCACCGGGAGGAATAATTTCGGGCCATTCCGACCACGCCATCAAAAACATTTTTTTATTTTCACTCGAAAAGCCTAATCGCCCTTGAAGTGTCAGTCAAATCCTCGCAATTATAAAAAGCTTTCTTTCTGCTTGGGATCTCTGTTTATTTTTCAAAAGCTTTCGCAAGCCGAGGGTAGGCCCGACTGAGTTTACGTTTACAGCCGCAGATTGAATTTTTGGCGGTTTTTCGTGGAATAAAAACACTCGTCGTGGAATTAGAAATAACCGTCGACCGTAAATTGGATTTATAACCGTCGAATGGTGGCTGAATTAAGACACGGGGCTTTTTAAGGAGTAATCGATACGTGAACCATCCTGACGTAATCTCCACTGGGAAAGGAGATTAATGACATAAAGAAAGTGAATTAGATTGGATATGTAAATGAAAATGACGCTTTTGACGGGTGAAAGTATGAGGTGTCTGCACATAATAAAGCTGGCCGGGGGGAACTCCGACGAAATAATTAAAACAAGAGGAAGGGAAGATGCGAAAACGGCAAAATGGGAGATGAAGGCGATGATAGCGCCGCCCAAAATGGAAACCGATCCGAAACCAGTGCGGCCAAAGGTGAGAATGAAATCGGGAGAAGTGAAACCTGATTGCCACGAAGGTGCACAAAATATGCCGTTCGTGATATGTCGATATGTCGGTGCAGACTGTAGAAAGAATCGGAAAACAACCCTTCGGAAAAAATAGTTTTTTGTTTTCCCCCCGGAGAAAAATAAGATACAATATTGGCAGTCCTGAGGGAGGTTTGAGTGCTTTTGCCTTTTTTCCTTTTTCCTTTTTCCTTTTGCGTTTCCATTTACAGACTCCGCCACTGTTGAGAAGTCGCCTTCAGTGGTCTCTTTTACTCTATGCCTTTTTGGAAAGCACATCTCTTATGCGACTCAAACCTTCCCTTATTTCCACCCCCTCTCCCCCACCGTTTGCGTTATCTCCCGTTCGGGTGGAAAAAAGAATAATTCGCAACCATTAGATGGGTGTCATTCATCATTAAAGCAGTACCCGTTCTAACCATACGGAACACCTCCGTGGCTTTCTATTTAAATAAACTCGTTTGAGGCACCGAGGGGCGAGGGGGAGGATAGGGTGAGGGGGCACCCACTCGAGCACAGACGGTTTCTCCATACGCATTCGCCCGAATCTAATTATAACTATGATCGGTACTGCTTTCGGCTGTTTTTCAAGAATCCCACAAGGGTCGCACCTCTGTGTAATCTATGAACTTGTCTTCAGGTCATGGCTTTATGCTCGTTTCAGCCCGTGAATAAAACCGAACCGTCGGGTTCAAGGCCGCGTGCCTGGAAGACTCACGCTCTCTCTTTCTGTTCCAGAGATCGAAGCCGCAGAAGCTTGCAAATGGCTCCGGGCCGCCGGCTTCCCCCAGTATGCGCAGATGTATGAAGGTGAGTAGGGGATCGAGAAAGCGCCACTTTCGAATGTTGGCTGCCCTGGGGGCGACGCCGCCCGTGGAAGTGGCAGCAGACGGCCGTATCTGGTGCGTGACATCCGCCTCGTTGGGGCGTTTCTCGAGAGCGCACCACCCAATGTCTCAGGGCAGAATCTCTCATTCGCGCAGGAACAATGCAACCAAAGTATGTCCTGTTTTTATCGGAAAACGACGAAAAACGCAAACGTCTCACTTGTTGCCGTGCAACACTATATCCTTAACACGAAAACTATTCAGAGCAAAAAAATTTCTCACGGAAACAGTGTGAAACCCGACCTAATAAGAGAGACAGATTAGCAAAATCCTTGAAACCTGTGCAGGCTCTGCACGGGGATCATCTGATCGCCAGCTGCTCACACAATTGTTCTAAAACCAGAGGAGAAAAAGAAACAAATGAAAGTTGATGAATCTGGTCTTGTGCGTGTGGGTCTGAGCGGTCTCCGCCAGGGAATCCTAAGAAGACCCCGCCCTCCGCGCGTTCCCGAAGGCGAGCCCCGTCTTCCCGGACGGAGCGTCCCGAGCCCGGATCGATCCAAAGCTCCGCCAATGCTGTTCAGGTTGGGAGAAGGTTCTTCCTAGGATGAGGGCGGCGTGCAGTGCCAAGCTGTCTGCCCGGCCGCTTTCAGGAATTTCTGTGTCGGAGGCAGCGCAGCAGTGCCGGCAACGGTACTGCCGGAGAGGTTGGTCACACTGTAAAGCTGCTAACGGCTGTTGCATTTTATTGCGGCTGTGGTTTTTCGATTTGGTTGTCCACTCGGATTTTGATGGTTTGTTTGGGCTATTTTGGTTTTGCTGTCGCTTCCGACAGATAGCATCTCTCGTGAGGGATCCCAATTGAGTGCGGAAATTCGCTTATTTAGCGTTTGTAGCGGGAGTAGGAAAACTCTACTAAGAAACAATAGAATAAACACAATAGAGCCTTGCTTGCTGTAACGGAAATTTGAGGAATAAAAGAACCGTTACAGCAAGACTAGCAAAAGAGATGGAACATATCAGCATCGATTAGACAAAGTGCTCCGCGAGAGCCAGAGGAGAAAGAGGTATAAATTAACTAATGAAAACCATAGAGAGTAATAAAAAAGTGCAAAATCTAAAAAAATTTGAAGACATAAGTAATAAATGAGGCAGATAAAAGAACAAGAAAAAATATAAGCAAAGTCATAAATAAGCAAATGTATGTCCAACTCAGAAAGGTTGTCACCTCTGGAAAAACAAAATAAAGAGAAATGTTTATTGATATGGAGAGATAAGCCGCCATTATCGCGGGGGCGCCATAGAGTAAAACAAACCACGAAGCGAGGATTAAATTAATGAAATTTCCAGTTTCTCGCGGTTTGATAATAGCCGTTGGCGCTAAACCGGAAGTGGAATTTGTCAAAATTAGTTACGGTAATTCTTTCCGGTCATTATAATTAATTGAACACGGTTGCCGTGAACCGAAATGCTCTCACATTCGCTCGCCCCCGCATTTATAACAGGTTTTATCCGATTCGGTGCTCACAAAAAGCAAAACTGATCGGTGAAAATCCCTTTCAGATCTGCAGTTTCCGATCGACGTGAGCGGAGTCCAAAAAGACCATCCGTTCCTCGACAAAGACTCTTTTCAGTCCCTCTTCAGAAGGCTTCACGCTCTTAACAGATGTGCCAAAATGAAGATAGATAATCCGCCCAAGAATTCCGTGAGTATAAAACAATCCGAGCTGTTTGAGCGGAAACTCACTTTGTCTTTGCTGACCCCTTTTCCCTTTCAGATGGACGATTCCGATGAGGACGACCAGTGCGCTCTCAGCGAAAACTGGACCTTCCAGCCGGAGTCCAGAAGGTGGTCGAGAGTCTGCGACGTGGCCAATCACCACTCTGAACGCCTCCACAGCAAAACAGGTACGCACCCCCGCCCAGATTCGCAATTAATTATTTCCTTTTCCAACGGAATTTATTATTTTATAATTTCCTTGATTTATGATTTGGAAACCTTACGAGACGGAGTCACGCCTTCCTCTTGTGAATCAGTTACGGTGTTTCAGGTTCGAGCAACACGTCCGAAGAAAAGCCGGATTCCTCTCTCGATTCCGACCGTTTGATTTCCTCCGGCGAGGACCTCATCGGCCCTGACGACATCCCCGTCATAGAGGGCCTCCGCTACGGGAGCCTCCCCCAGGGTGCGATATCCGCAGACAGCGAGCTCATCACCGTCCGCTTCCGCCGCACCAACAGCGAGAGGCTGAGGGACAGCGCCAAGGCCATACTCAGGCGGATGGAGTCCTTGAAGTCGCGCCGCAGAAAGAAGCAGAACATAGAGAACATTACCATCAGCGAGCCGCAGGTCCTCGACCTGCCCTCCATGCAGCAGAAGATGAAGGACCTGAACTGCGTGGACGTCTCCCCCACGGCCACGTCCGGGTCCTCGCCCGAGCACTCCTCCCCCTCGCCCTTCCACCTCCCCCCCTCTTGCCAATACCTGACTCCCCCCTTCGCCGACGACAGCTCCAGCTACTGCTCGGACAACAGCCAGGGCACCCCCGTGCACCAGAGGACCAAAAGCAAGCTGCATCGCGCCAAGAGGTTCTTCCACCAGAGCAGGAAGGGCGAAGAGTCGGGGGCGTTCTCCGACTCGGAGATTCAGCCCACCAGCTGGAAGCATCGCTACTTCAAGGACGCCAACAGCAACCACGCCAAGGTGGAGGATTACATTGACGGGAGACCTCGTGGGCCGAAGGACCAAGAGCCCCCAGGGACCAGCAGAACCCCTTCGAGAGGAGGGAGCCTTAATTTAGGGAAAGAAAGCCAAAGATACAGGGAACAAGTCCAAGCTAACTTTAGGAGAAAAGGTACCTTTCATGCTCGCTCGGAGGGGAGACAGTTGCTGACTCGTTGCGTGCTTTCAGGTGCCAACTTGTACATAGATAAGTCAGGTTCGTCCGAGCTCACGGAGGATTCCAGCAGCACGTTTGCATCTCAACCGGACAGTGATCAGGACCCGATAGACATCACGACAAAGCAAAGGCGAGTGCTGACAGCAGGCGATGCTGACCATGACCCCCACGAAGCGACGCTGACCAACTCTTTTGCATTGCAGGGTGACCGTCGTCAGATGGCACAGCTTCCAGAGAGGTTCTTCCAGGCCGGACTCGTACTACCTGAGCCCCGATTCAAACATTCCACTGGAGTATCGCTCAATGAGCGCGCTCTCCTGCGGTCAGCTTCTCGTTCTCAAGAAAATGGCTTTGCTGAAGCTGACCGCCTGCATGGAGAAGTACTGCCCGACCCACAGAACGGGATGGAATTGGGAACTGCCCAAATTCATTAGGAAGATCAAAGCCCCCGACTACAAGGACAAAACTGTTTTCGGCGTCCCTCTTCTCCTGTCGCTCCAGAGAAGTGGCCAGGCCTTGCCCAAGTGCATTCAGCTGGCGCTGCGGTGGCTGCGGACGAACGCCCTCGACCAAGTCGGCTTGTTCCGCAAATCGGGCGTCCGCTCCAGAATACAGACACTCAAAGCGATGACCGAGAACCAGGGGGAGCTCATCAGCTACGACGGTCATCAGGCCTACGACGTCGCCGATATGGTCAAACAGTACTTCCGGGAACTCCCGGAGGCGCTGCTGACAAACAAGCTGTCGGAAACCTTCATCTCGATATTCCAGCGTAAGCATCGCTGCCGTTGGAGCTGTTGGAGCTCTCTCTCCCTCGGGACTCACCATAACGAGGGCTGTCCGTGTTGCAGATGTTCCGGAGACATTCCGCGGGGAGGCGGTGCAGTGGGCGCTTCTGCTGCTGCCCGACGAGCACAGGGAGGCGCTGCAGACAGTGCTGGAGTTCCTCAACCAAGTCTCGGCCCGGTCCACCTGCAACCAGATGACGGCGAGCAACCTGGCTGTGTGTCTGGCGCCTTCTTTGTTCCACTTGCATCATCCGTCTTCCGGTTCGCAGTCTCGGTCGACTTCCGCATCGCCGCGGAGACGCAAAACAGTCGGTGAGTAATGGCAGTCGGTCGCTGACTGACACAGAAGCTGTAGCGACCGCCGTTTGCAGGAGTGCCTGACCAGCGAGAACTGGGGGAGAACCGGGCAGCCCACGATTGTCTTTTGTACCTGATGAAAGAACACAAAGACGTGTTCACCGTGAGCGAGGAAATGTTCGCCAACTGCAGGTTCAGCACTATGGACTACAGCATTCCGATGACTCTCGAGCAGTTGGGCTCCGAGTTGGGCGACGGCTGGAGGGGATACCTCAGAGAAAGCATTTCCTCGTTCTTAAGAGAAGCCAAAGAGAAGTAAGCGCTTCTTGGCGATTCCTCTCGGAGCGCAAGATGCTGATTCAGCTTCTGTTGCAGGAGCAGAGGGTGGGTGTCGGTTCCGTGTTCCCTCGACAATCTCACGGAAATGGCGTACAAAAAAGTGGGCGACGGACATCCGTTAAGGCTGTGGAAAGTTTGGACGGAGGTGGAGGCACCGCCGCAGGAACTGGTACGAAGGGTCCTGAGGGAGCGCCACCTCTGGGACGTGAGTCTCCTCAAATGGCGCGTCGTCGCCAGACTGGACGCCCACTCCGAGATCTTCCAGTTCGTCTGCGGGAGCATGCCCCCTCTGCCCGCCAAAGACTACTGCGTCCTCAGGTGAGCACACCTCCCATTGCAACCCCCGACCACCACTCACCACCCCCTCTTCCAGGTCGTGGAAGACGGACCTGTCGAAAGGCGCCTGCGTCATCGTGGAGACGTCCGTCGAGCACCCGGACGCGACGGTGCTGCTGGGGGGCGTCCGCGGGGTGGTTCTGGCATCGAGATACCTGATCGAGCCCTGCGGTTCGGGGAAATCCAGGATCGTCCACCTCTCCAGAGTGGACACCAAGTAAGGGGGCGATCCCGAAGGAGGCGAGGGGGAGCCGAGTGGGGTGCGTCGACTATTCCCGTGTTGTTGTGTTCCAGGGGGCGGTCGCCGGAGTGGTACAACAAAAGCTACGGGCATATTTGCGCGATGTACCTGTCCCGCATCAGGACATCCTTCAAGCACAACACGGACGGCCCCGAGAGCAAAGTATGATATGAGTTGTGTCCGACGTACATCGGACCGAATTTGCCATCCGTCGAGGAATGACCGGAGCTTTGGAGGACTCATTCTAGTCTCTGACGCGACTGTTCAACTTCTGGAAAGGAAGAAGAACGGCAGTGAAATGTTAACCAAATAAAGATTTGGGGGAGGAAAGCCAAAACGCGTTTTTTATAGATTTTTATCAATTTTTAAAATTTATTTACTTAAATGATATAAAATGATTTGTTTAAAATCGTTTAACTCTGCTTCCTGCAATCGAATCGGTCTGAGACACTGTCGTACATTGTTTAAAAGATTGAATATTTTCAGTGGAAAATAAAAATTGGATTTTGTTATTTTGTGAAAAGAAAGCCGACAATAAATTAAATAACGGTCATCGTGAAAACCATTTATAGGACCAAAACTGCGAGCAACGAACAAATTACTGCCTTCAAATTTTAATTACTGTCCCATAAATAATGGCTGTGTTTAAAGAGAAATCCGAAACGTTTTTCTGACACCTTCGCCCCGCTTTTTTAACCGCAAAATGAACTCTTTCAAATCGATAATACCTGAATTGACAGTCTGCAAATGACGCAGTGATGCGTCACACATAATAGGCCATTGTTTTTTGGATTTCGAACCAAGTTTTTATCCATCTAAAATGGAGGAGATATGGATTTAAGAGGAGATAAAGAGCCTTTTGTTTGCGAGGTGCCACTCCCAAACTCTAAAAAAAATGGCTGTCATTTAAGAGAAAGCGCGAGAATTTATGCTCATCAAAATGGAGTCTTTTCATTTGGTTTTTCATTGATTCATCAAAAAGTAATTCTAATTTGCTCAGGATTTGTTTCATTCTGCTTACGATAGAACGACTGAAGCGTTTTTAAAGTCCCGTAAACCAAATCATCTCCAAAAGACTGTCACTAGAATTTTAACGGTCGTACAAACTCTGAATAACTCAAGTTGGATTTTCTAATTCGTCTGCTTCTGCCAATTCAGAAAAATCAATTGGGGTTTGACATAATCAGAGCCAAACTGTCGGAAAATAGTGTTCATTGATGGGTGTTTGCAAATAAAACAGAAAACCAAGTGCAATGTTTTTTAAAAGAAAAATGGCGGCCATGATGAATATGCCAAAACCGTTAACGGTTGTCCAATTCTTGCCTGTGGGTTTTGTCGGAAGATCAGAACGGAATACGGTGTCTTAAAGTACTTATATTCGATCAGATGGGAATGCATTGTTTTTAAAAGAATAAAAAATAAATTTATTCATAAAATGGAATGATTTAAAATTGGAAAGCAGATTTGAGAACATAAAGATTAGGAAAGTCTCAGGGAGGTTTCTTTTTGATTTTTGAGAGTAAGTTTTATATGAAAATATTTGAAAAATTTCTCTGTAAATACACAGGATTTTTTAAACATCACAAGAATTTTTTGTTAATTTTTAGAATTTATTGTTATCTCATTTAACCACTGATTGAGAAGAATATTAAGAGAATGAAATTAACACCAAATTTTAAAAATAAATGAATGTTATTATTATAATTGTTAATCATTTGTTCATTGTATATATTAAATATAAAATCAGATTATTTGAGTAATGGGCATAAATTTTATTTAAATTTCCCACTTTGACTTTCTTTCAGTATTTTCATTTAGGAAATTAGGGTTTTCTGCTTTTTCCTTTATTGTCATTAAATTCAGTGAATTAATTTCAGTGTCCTCATTCTTTTCATCCATTTACATCCTGAAATCCACATAATTTACACAAGTTTGCTGTTTAAATAGTCTTTTTGATGAGAGATGGTTAAAATATTCATTAAAAGTTCTTTGATAATGATCATTTAAAATGAGTGTAGTGTTTAATGAATTTTTCGTATTTGCCAATTTTAAAAAATGAGTAAAACTTTGAGTTTGGATGAATGCTAAACACAATTAAACAGGTCAAAATAAGTAAATTTTTAGTTGAATTACAACTTTTCTTTTCAAGATTTACTGGAAATTTGCACTATTCTTTTGTTGTGCAATTTGAAATCCCAGGTTTGAAACAACAGACTCCCAAAAAGGTCTTACAAGAATTAATAATCTGTCCTGGTGAATTAATAATAAGAGGATCGACCTAAACTGGCAGGGTTTATCAAGAAGGATTTCTAATAAAATGCATTTAACCACAAAGTATATTTATAATATTAAAACGTTAATGCACCATAAAGCGTTACACTGAATAAATTTAAAAACATCGATCCGTGAGCCTTCTCGCCATTTCGACCAGTCACAATTAGCTCGTTTCGAAGCCCTTTTGTCCGGAATCCACTCAAGCAGAAAAGAAACAAATCACCTTCTGCATACTTCCTCGGCGACGTTCCTTCCATCACAGGCCACAACTTTTACTTTATCCACTTTGGCTATTTCTTGAACCTCTCTAAACTCGACATCGGTTAGGAAAAACGTCCAAACATTATCACAAAACCTATAGGTGTTTAGTTTGCCAGCTCTAAACGTCAACTTGGATTTGACTCGCGTCGATAATGCATTATTGATTGATTTATCAAACTGAAGTAAAACTTTCATCCCAAGCTGCGGTGTTATGTGCCCATACTGTATTAAATCGTCCAGACTTTCCTGAAGAGTCGTTCCTAAAGTTGTGTTTCTGTACAGCTGATAAGACATGACTGCAACCTTTTTAAGTAAAAACCTCAATCCACTCTTAAGCACCTGCCTCGCAATCAACACCTAAAAAAAGAAACTTCAATCTTTCTCATTGATTGAGTTCTGAATTGCAGGGCAGCCAACTTAAGTGCAGGGAAAAATGTAACCGACTAAATTCCCTGACTTTCGTCGTGTCCATTTTGAATTTCCGGAGACACAAAATGACTGGGTTTTCCAAGAAGGTATTTCTTTTTGATTTTTTCATTAAATACATGCATAAACTAGGATTTGTCTTGAAGTTGACTTGGATTCGAGAATAAAAATAGGTTTTTGGTAT
Organism: Brueelia nebulosa; assembly: GCA_028293925.1. Lineage (NCBI taxonomy): Eukaryota > Metazoa > Arthropoda > Insecta > Psocodea > Philopteridae > Brueelia > Brueelia nebulosa. The sequence continues at coordinate 48,573 of JAQIBA010000073.1, read as the reverse complement.
AAATTATGCTTGATGGCTTCATTTGAAAGAGTAATTTAGGTTAATGTGAGTGGCATGTGGTCGAACACTGTTAGCTGCTCAATTCTCGGGCCCAAAATATGGATAGAAAATTATGCTTTGTTCACTAATGTATAATATATGTTGTTGTTATGATAATATTATAAGTGTGGCGGCGATGATGTTTTATAACTTGGGTAATTTGCGTCTGATTCATTTTGAAGTAATTATTTGTAGTCTGAGTCGCCATTGCCATAAGTGAATTGAAAGGAAACGAAAGTTTTGAGTTTTCAGTTGAGTTTCAATAACTTCAGTTTTTTCATTTTTTTTTCTTTTTTTCAGCCCATTATCATAGATGCCAAGGGGCATCTTCTTGGCAGATTGGCGTCCATTGTTGCTAAAACTCTGCTCAGAGGGGAAAAGATTATCGTTGTCAGATGTGAGCAAATTAATATATCCGGAAACTTTTTTCGGTGCGTATTAATGAAATTTCATTTGTGTATTTCTTTAGGGAATTAATGTATTAATTTATGTTAAACTGCCTTTGCTACCATTTGCTTATGAGTTTTTTCTATTATTCCAGGAGCAAGTTGAAGTTTCTTTCCTTCTTAAGGAAAAGATGTAATGTTAATCCCGCCAGGGGCCCTTATCACTTCAGGGCTCCCAGCAGAATTTTCTACAGAACTGTAAGAGGTAAATCTTTGTCAAAATCAACTTGTTTTTACTGATTTCAATCTTGATTTAGTTGCTAATTGAGTCTGTTCTCCATAAGGTATGCTCCCACACAAAACCCACAGAGGAGAAGATGCTCTTCATCATCTGAGAGCCTATGAAGGAATTCCACCAACATTGGCCAAAAGGAAAAGATTGGTCGTTCCCTCAGCAATGACTGTCCTCTGCCTGCGACCAGGAAGGAAATACTGTCACTTGGGTCGCCTCTCACACGAAGTCGGATGGAAGTACAAGGGAGTCATCCGCGCTTTAGAGTCCAAGAGGAAGGTCAAGGAATTTGTCAGAGTGAGGAAAGTCCAGAGAAAACAGGTGCGTTTCCCTCAAATGATTGTCATGCATTTCCCCTTCGAATGATGACTGCCTTATTTACCTACATTATTTGATTTGATTGTGATAGGAATTATTCTCTGATTCTCTGAATGGAAATGCATATTTGTTTTTGTTAATTGAGATGATTAATTATGAATTTGTTGTTTTCAGAAAATCACTCGTCAAGCCGCAAAGAATGTCTCGACGAGAATCGAACCCTACCAGAAAATAATTGAAGGCTTTGGTTATAAGTAATGATACTAATTTTTAAAATACAATAACGCTTAGGCCTTTAAATTGTTGTTTATTATTTATCCTTAACCTCTTTTAAACTCATTATTATTTCAAAGTTCAGATTAATTCAGATTAACCCATTGAGTAAAGGAATTTGGTACAGAAAATTCAGCATAAGAGTTTTATTCAGTGACGTCAGCTACGAGTTATTTGTTAGTGCTTTTTTTTTTAATAAAAATTGCAGTAAATGCCATTAGAATATTATGTATATAATTATATTTTGTAAACTTTTATGTATTCTTCAAAATAAAACGTCGACACCCAATGCAAAACGCTCTCAATGGGTTAATGATTTCCGGGAGAGCTTTCTTACTTAAAGCTTCCAAAATTATATTAGCGAAAGAAGTAACAAAAGTGCCATTAACAGACTGAAGGGTATCGCAAGCCCAAATTTGGGAATAAATTTGGGAATGAAAAAATGGAATAAATTATAAATCCGTATAATTCGAGAATTTTTCTCTTTCCCTTAAAAATTTGAAGAGGCAATTTGCATGCGTGTTGCTCATACGAAATTGCCCATACGAAGAATTCACGGCGGAAATTTTTAAGTTGAACGGAATTGATTCGCTCCACATGAAGAAATTGATATCAGTAATGGTTTTTTTCTATTATTTTACGTAAATTCTCTATAAAATATTAAAAAAATCATTTGTCTAAGCAAAAGTTTATAAATAGTTTTAGGTTCCACAGGTTTTCAAAGTTTAGGGAACGAAAGTTTATAAAAATTTTTAATGAAAATATTTTAGAATATAAAATAACGAGATGGTGATAAAATTATATTTTTTATTAACATCTCATTAAGGAATGTTACGTCATTGTAAACATTGTAACTGCTTCGAAGCATTGTTATATGCTTCGCAGCAGTTGCGTGTGCTCTATTGAAAAGCCTCGCGGTGTTCAACACATTAAAGAGTTGAAGAGGTTAAAAAAAGAAGAGATAAATTTTATAATGAAAATTTATATACAACATGACTGAAGACATGAATCCGATATATAAAATGAGTACATAAATAAATTACTACAAAAATTACGTAATTCCTTAAAGCTAAGTACGCGGTATCCATTTATTTATTTAAATTCATATTAGTTTAATAAAAAAAACTATCGTTAACCCTTTCACCAGTACCCCGATTTGATTACCGGTACTTTTTTCCTAAGAGAACAAATAAATACTTTCTCAAGGTCAAATCACTGTTAAAACCATCGATTTCATTGCGTCTTCTGCCTCTTCGAGAACATTCGATCAAAGAGAAACTCAATTAAAAATGCATTTAAACAACCGACAACTGTAATGACTGACCAATGAAATCACGCTCTGTTTTAACTATGAGTTGACCTTTATTTAAACATTCGTTTCACGATTCTTTTTAAATAAATAATGTCTTTCAATTTCATAATATAAATAATTTTTGTTGAAAACTAATTAAAAATTTGTACAACCGACCTAAAGAAGCTGTTGTATGTTTAAAGCTCGACATTAAAAAGCATGATTTTGTTCTTTTCCAACAATCCAATCACAATACAATCACTCATCCATTGTCCATCCGCCATCCACACATTACAATCGGAGGGTTGAGTTCGGCGCCGTCGCCACCCCTTCAGGCCACCGTCTTCTTAGACGAGAACCACTGCTTCATGTAGTAGCAGAACAGCGTGCTCATGTAGACTAAGATCAGGAGGGCGCAGGTGACGCTCAGCGCCAGCACAGACGTCTTCGTCGGGCAGGGCTCCACTATCGTCACGGTTTTGTCTGAAACAGAAGCAGACGATGAGCCCCAGCAGACGACGCCGAGGGGAGGCTCTGCCGCTCGGCTCATGCAAAAACCTTTTCCGAAATCCGTCGAGGCTTCCTGTCGCAGGAAGTCGCTCTGCTTCTCGTCCCCGAAGTCCAGCACGAGGATCTCCTGACTGAGAGTCATGTCTTCGTCAGACTCCGATGTCTGATTGGACGCGACGCTTCTGCGCCGCCTTCCCAACGACTCAATGGACTCCCTCCCGTACTCGCAGACCGCCTGGAAAGGGGAGAGTCCGTTAGGGCGGGGGTGACTGGGGAGGGCGGAGGAAGGCGGAGGAGGGGCTACTCACGGGCTCGCAAGGGCCGAGACAGTACTTGACGTTGCACTGGAAGATGACTCCGTAGGATTCGGTGAACCTGAAGGCCTCGTATATGGACTGCAAGGCGTTGCCGTCTGCGTTGAATGCGGGGAAGATGCTCGGATCTACAGGACATCTGAAGAAAAATCCGCGACATTAATTCGGTTCAGCGTTTAGGAACTACACAATGCAGAACTTTATATTGAATGAAATGAAAGAGAAAAATTTGAATTTGGGAGGGAAAGAAAGACGAAGAAGGAAACTAAACCCAATAAGATAAATAAGGAAAAATATAAAGCAGAAGACAGAGATGATTTAATAAATATGGCCGATAAAAGAGGAAGAGAAGTCCAACGGTACAATACGGGATATAAAAACAAGATGGAATTAAAAATGCATTCCGATCTGAAGTAACAACTGTAAAAATAGATTTAACGGTGTGCAGAACTAAAATAAAAAGCTTCGTTATAACTAAATAAAACTAAAATAAAAAACTAACTTTTAATAAAAAAAATATAATAAATAATATAAATAACAAAATATATTAAGTTGAGTTTAACCACTTTTTCCGCGAGGGTCGCGGGGTCTATACACAAATATATTATAACAAAATACAATAATAAAATATAAGAAAAAATAATTAGAAGAAAAAGGAATAATTAAAACAAACAAAAATTAATAAAGAATTGTTTCCCGCGCATAATTTGACTTTTTTACCTTTTTTATTAAATTAATCCGAGAAATCATTTTTAAAAAATAAAATAAATATAACACGGCTCTCGAGCTCACCCTTCGTCATCGATGATCTGAAATGTACTCTTTGAATCCTTCGCCATTGCCACACAACTCCTTGCGAATATCCCATACGGAGCTGCGGAAGAACAAACCGAAATTAATACCCTGAGGACGATCCCTCAACACAAACACTCCTCACTTACTGTCTTCGGGGATTTCTATCCTAAATGTTAACTTATCGCCTATTCTCACGGTCTCCACTTCTCTGTTCCTCGAATCCAAAATCCTTATTCTGGGGGGCGGCGCCTCAGGAGCGGAAGTGATGCTTATCATTTCGGGATCTCTGCGAGAGAATGGGAGCATTTAGAGGCTGAGGGGCTAAGGGGAGGAGAGGGAAGGGGAAGCAGACTCCTACCTGATGGGCATCATCCCGAAGGTGATGTTCTTCGAGGACATGTCGTAAGTGCATTTGACTTTGTAGATCTTGTCCGCTTTGGTCATGACGACGCTGTGATGCTGCAAGACGACGGTGTTGGAGTAAACGCCGGTCTGGGAGAAGAAAAAACTCATGAATAATTGATCGGGCGGGGAGTGTGGTCGTCGGGGGTTTTCACACGGACATTCAGGCTCGTCTTACCTCGAACAGGTATTTAAGTCAAGTATCAGTCAGTCTGTCTAGTTATCTGTAACGTAAACCAATAAACTCTTTTATCGGATGTTTTGTTTGCCTCGGCCGTCCCTACTCACCACCGACTGAGTGTTGCAGTCCTGCCCAGTCATCGTGAGGTCCAGCCTGAACAGGTCGCTGTTCACCACGTCGATGTTGCACGTTTCCGATCTGCCCAGGGCGTAGATGCGACCGTTGAAGGGTTTGTTGGTTCGCACTTGGACGGCTATTCGGGTGTCTTTGCAGTGGACGGAAACTGGAAAAGGACAGACAAACTCCTCAATTGATTACCAGAAGAGTTTTTAAAAACTAACTTCATAGGTTCTTTGAGAATTTCTAATTTTGCACAATAAATTATCTTTAAAGTAGATTAGCCGTCCGCCATTTTTGATTATCGCGGGGAGGCAAAAGAGCGCTCCGAGCGGCAGTTCCGCGTACTAACTGTATTTTGAAAAAACTCCGCAACGGTCGCTTTGATTCTCCGATATTTTTTGCTTTCTGAAGGTTTTTACTAATGACTCCGCGGATACGTTTAACCGTTTCTTTCTTTCATTTCACTCCTTTTTTTGTTTCGTCAGAGTTAACGGTTGATTACATGTAAACTCGGGTGACCAAACCTTTGTTTTTATCTGTTTCATTCATAAAACCAAAAAAATTATTTTACCGTCGTAACAGGTCCCGGTTTTATCACAGTTCACGTCGTTCCTCGTCAGGTTCGATATGAGAGGATCCTCCGTGTTTTCGAAAACCACCGGAAGCTCGTTGTTCGAGGATTCTGAAATAAAAATCAAACGAGTACAGGCGGAAGTCCAGCCACGCCGCCATCTTTCCCCTCTTTCCCCTCCGATCCTTACTTTCACAGTAGTTTTCAAAATAGGTGCCCAGTCTCTCCCCGTTGTCGATGAGGGGTCTGTCCGCGTTGAGGTAAGTGCTGGGCCCATCGGGCAGCGTCTTGTGGTCGAGGTGGAAGAGCTGGCAGTTGTAGGATGTCCCCGTGGGGGCCCCCTTGTACAGGAAGGACCGACAGAGGAATTCGTTTTCGATCTCGCAGGCCAACCGACACGCGGATTCGCTCGTCACCTGAATCACGATGGATATTTAAGCAAAGTGGTGCTCTTGTGGGAACATGTAAAGGTCAACATCCCTTCTCTACTCGAAGGGATTATAAGAAACAATTAAGTGCTCAAAATTTAGGTAAAATCTAAATCCCCGCCGTCAGGCACCCCATTGAAAACGTGAGCGCATCCTCTCAAGAGCGCCCCTCGTCTTAATTTAAATAATAACAATTGACGTGGAAGCAGAAAACTCTAATTGGCGGTGCTCGTTCTCCGAGAGTGAATTCCCTAACGGTTTCGAGGATATATGACAGTCACGGCGGGACCTTTCGGTCCTTCCTCCCCTCGTACCTGAAGCTCTTTGTCCACGTAGTAATGGAAACTCGCGTACTGGGCCACTTTGTCCTCGGCCACTCCGATCCTGGGCACCTGGAAGTTTCTGTTTGCTTTGCAGGCCTGATTTCCTGTGAGAAAAGAAATACTTTGTGAATAATTGAACCAATTCGTTTCTTCTGCTCGGCCTACATTTCTGTCTTCTTTTTGACGCATGACCGAGATTCTCCACGAGGAACTCCGACTAATGCGATTGCGTTTGTGGTCGGACATTAACTTTTTTCTTAGTTTAAACGAGTTTCATTTTTTTTTTGTTTTTTTAACACCTTTAACGGTGTTCAAATAAACACTTAACCTAAACACGGGAATCACAAAAAAATAAAACATTCACAAACTACTTATTTTGCCAACTGCTGTAATTTTTTAATATAAAAGTTGAATATTTAAGACCGAAATTAAGAATACCTTAATCTCATTAAAAATATTTAAAGAGTAAAAATAAATTTTTACTATAAATATTTTAAACGACACCGTAAAAAAGCATTTTAAACAAAATTTATTATTTTTATGTATTATTTTAAAATAATTATATTTTATTTTTAATTATTACGTAAATTAAATATACTATTAAATTTAAAAATAACTATAATAAAGTTAATTAATATAATTACATTTTTAAAATTTATTTAAGCATTAATAAAGCAATAAATTCTTTATTTTGCAACTGTTATAATTTTTTCATAGTAAAGTTGAATATTTAAGACCGAAATTAAGAATAATTTAATCTCATTAGTAATAATAATTTTTAAAGAGAAGTAAAAATGCATAATAAACAAAATTTATTGTTTTTAAACAATGGGAGAGTTAAAAAATATAAAAATTACAGTTTGGGTGAAATCTTTGATGAAATTGCCATTTTCCCACAGAACAAAACATCGAATTCATTAAACGCAGTTTTACTAAAATGCCTAAAATTGGGTGATATTTCATCCCCGAACAGCGTTAAAGGGTTAAAGACATATATTTGAATTCATAAAAAAAGGGTTGTGCAATATTTCCGTAATTTTTTAATCAACAATTATCTTCTGCTTTCATTTCTCCCCTCATCACCCCTTTATTCTGCAAGAAGACATCCCCTTTTCTGACTGGAAACCACCACAGAATATCCAACAAAACGGCCAACTTTTCCCTACCTTTCAAGCAGAGATTTTCGAAGTAATCAACCCCTTGAGCATCGACGAACTGAACGTACTGCCCCGTCGTTCTCCTGTCTGAATCACTCAGATGGCATTGCAAAGTGACATAGTTGTATTCTACAGACCGACACGTGAATCGGTGCTGGAAAGAGAAACATTATTTATGCTTGGAACCCATTCTGGGGCGACTCCAACCCTTTCGCCCACTCACCTCGTTCAGGCAAGCTCCCAGACATGCCTCCTTCGTTGAGGTGTATATGAGAGCGTTATCGAGTCCTCTGATCATTTTATTTGGCACTCTCTCGAAGGTCCACGGTCGAAGACAGACGTTGTCTGAAAATGAAATGATTTGAATGGGGAGCGGAGGATTTGGGGGAGAAGCCGAGGAAAAAGGAGCTAATGGACGTGTAATTACCCGATCGTATTTGGAGCTTGACCATATAGTACAGATTAACACTTCTTTGCGGTGAGGCTGCCGGATTATTCGCGGAAGTCTCGTTCTGGAGCTGGCAAACTGTTTCTTGCACTGGAGTTAACGGGTTCACGACGAAACTGAAATCGTACAGAGACAGTGTTCAGGCTGCTGAACGGAGCTTTGTTTGGTGTGACGTGTGACATAAGAGATCCTACCTAAAGGAAGCCGCTTGACAGTCCGGCTCTTCTCTACACCAACCCTGACATTCGTATAATGATAAATTCTTTACAGTGTAGTACGTCGTCCCTCGATAATCCAACTCTGTGAGTTTTTCAAACGCTACTCGACCTGAAAACGATTTTTTTTCCTTTAGACCAGAAGAGACTGAAAACAGTAATGACCGCAATCTACAATTTCTTAAATGTGACTTTCCTTCGATTCCTTTAAAAAGCGCGGAAATGCAGAAAAAACATTCCGATCGGAAAGGAATTTATGAATAAGAGGGTTAATTATTAAAATGAAGTAGAATTAACCTGTAATTTTGTATACCAGCATAAGAAAGCTGGAATAAAGGTAATTAACTCACCCCAAGAGAATCCAAAATTTCCTAAGACTAGAAGTAGAACTGTTGAAAACGATGCCATTTTTAAGGTCATCTGTTCAGTCTGAAAAGAAAAATTACAATTTTGAAAACTCCAAAAGTTTCCATTTTGCCAAAATTCATTTTGCAAAGCAAAGCAATTCACAGTTTATTTAACTGCGGCAAAATATCCTTTTGACGAAGATTTTATCTTTTTCTGTAATCAATTTTACAAATGGGAAAACTTTTACGCGGGAATCCAATTCACAAAATCTGGATTTTAGAGAATCGAAATAGTTTAAGCATTTGCTGAATTCATTGGCTGAGAACAGACAAAAGAGTAAAAAAATTAAATAAATAAAGCAAACGTGGCAGCAGAAAAAGAAACCATTAACAAAACAGGAAAGGTCCAGTCAGTTTTCATCAAAAACTTAAATATTTAAAAAAGGAACCTTTTAAGAGTAATTTCCCAGAGGATCCCACTTTTATGAGTATAAACTGGCACCTAAATTTTCATTCGATTGCAGCAGAGATGTGAAAAGGAGGCGCGTGTCTCCCCTTTTGTTGGAAAATACTAATACAATATAACATTGAAAGAATAAAGGTGCGGAGGAGAATACTTAAGGAGAATAACAAAACGCGGATAATGGCGGACTCACAAAAACTCCCATTCATTGATATGAATATGATTTACTTCCATCTTAACCTTTACACGGATATATTTTTGCACTTGAACTCCCTCGAGTGTTTTCCTACTGAAATTCATCCCCGGATTCTTATTTACCTTTTGCATCGACAATGGCTTCAGACATATTGAAATATTAATATTTATTCTGATATCAGAATAATCTTGTAATAATCAGTTCCGATACTTCTCGCTAAATAACAGGTTGATAATTTCTCAAAGAAGTTAAAAAGTAGTTTTTCCCATTCCCCGAGTGAACATCTTATGTTATGTGCATTTAATCAACGGTTGTACCGTTAGCGCATTATTAAAGCAAAAGAAAACAGCCGTTTCCGGTTTGAATTTTATTACTCGACAAAATTCTCTCAAAGTAGCAATCGAAATTTCGTGGTATACTTTTTTTTACTTCCAATTCCTAATTAATTTTAAATCGCTAATAAAATTAATTAGGGTTTTAGTATTTTAATTGCACCCGTGTTTTTACATACGAATTAAATTAGGAATGTTTTTGCTTAACTAACGGAGGCGAAGCGGAAAAGAAAATTGCCGACGTGGCTTTAGATTGAAAGCTTTATGCGAAATTATGTTTTGGAAATCGTTTATGGAGCCAACGATGTGTTAATTCCAAATTGGGCATTTTATTCAAAACAAAACTTCGTCTGAGAAACTGAAATTTCTTCATTTTTTATTTTCTGTAAATAAAACGTTTCTATGAATTAATTTTTTTGTGCTTCGATTAACGGTTTAAATGATACAATTAACTGTAACGCGTAATAAAACGCGTAAAATTCAAAGGATTTATAAATTCATCGGAATGCATTTCCCGAAGAAATTATAGGCTCAAGGTCAGTGAACTGAAGATTTTCGCTTTAAATCAAATTATTGAAACCTTAGTTAAATGTGTGAGGAGTGAGAAAAGGCAAGTGGAAATGTCCACACAAAAATGCTGGATTGTTTTCAGGTTGTTTATCGCTCTGAAAGGGACTGTTGACTTAACATCCTTACCTGAATATTTTTAATATAACGGCAGTCCGTTTTATTTATTTATCTTGGATGCTTATGATGGCATCTTCAACGCAAAAAGGGGACCCGCGCTGGACAGGAAGGCACCGATCGCCTCGCTTGAGAAATTAACGGTTTTTTACGGCGAGGGAATGCACTGTTGCCAAAACAAGCAGCGGAGAAAACTGTCGCAGATTGGAAGCGAGTGTCGAACCTTTCCGAGGAACCGCCAATGGAGGGGAACTAAATTTTTCATTATTTTCAACTGCCTTTTTTGTAATGACTTAGAAGAGCGTTTCTTTTCTAAAATAGATATGACTCGACTTACTCTTTTCAATTTGCAATCGGAGGTGTTGTCCTTTAACGGTCTCGCATTGAGAAAATTTCCTTTTCCGGAACTTTTTCGAACCGGGCAAACGGCAGTAGTGCTAACGGATTTTCTTTTCAAAAAACAATTTTTCGCTTTATTTGGCCGCTCTAGCACGAGTCTATTGAATTCACTTTGCCTTGTTAACGCTGTCAATAACAAAATGACCTCAAGCGGTTCTCCCTTCGAAACTCTCATCATCGCCTTTATTCAATTCCCACTAAGTGGTGGTGAAAGAAACCCGTTAGGTGAAAATATGAAACCGTACGTGAAACTTTTTCATTTTCTAGGAGAGCAGGCGGTGATCTTGCATGTATTGTTCATCTTTCCACCTAATTTCATTATGGAGATAAATGTAGGCGGTGGTTTTTCATCTCGTTGAGAGCGTGTGACTGCATTCATTCCTCGAATGGCCTCACGCAACGGCACCGCCACCTCAAATTTAGGGCTTGGACATTCTCCGATCACCTCAGGAATGCCCTGAGTTCCACGTGTCGGGCCAAAGGAAACCGCAGTGGAATCTCCTCGGCAACCGCGAACAAGTCCGAATGAAATTCTTGCAAAGCGAAAGCCCTTAAAACATGTCTGCGCTGTTTTTCATCTCAGCAGCGTGATAAATTAATCAACTAACGGTGTATAAGACTCAATAAACACTCCACTCTTCTATTTAATTATCTCCTGGCGAATGCACGAGTTGAAAGGGGCAATATGGCGCTACAAAAAAGCGAATTTCCTACCGTTATTCCATGTAGTCTGGTAACATCTGGGAGACTGGACTGCCAGTGACTTCTTCTGCGACTTTGAGGAAGGTCAGAGTTACATAAACTCCCGCTTATGAAACCTGTTCCTGAAGTTCCCAATGATGGGAATCTGGAGAGGTATTCAATCGCGTCTAATCATTAGTGTATCACCACTCTATGACACATTATAACCCCATTTCCGACTCATTCGCCTTTGTTCTCTTTATTCCTCTGAATGTGACACAATTTGAGACACGACAAATCGACTCTACTTTTACGACTCCCTCCGAACAAAAGTAAAAAGTGACCGTAAGTAGGTGAAAAAGAAAAGAAAACAATGGCTGGACATGACAATAACGCTCCTTCTTCTTCTTCTTGGATGAAAAAGAAGCCTCGACGCATCTCATAACACCCGTGAACTTTGTTTTATCTTTCCCCGTCTTCGTCCTATCATCACGAACCATCTTCCTCTAACCTTTTCTCACTTTTCCCTGCCTTTGGAAGTTCATCTTGCAACGGAGAGTTATCGTCGGGGCGGGAGTCGACGGTCACGTCTGATGACACGTCAGCCAATCTCATTTAATTAATCACCTCGATTGAGGCTTTTGATGAATTGTTGAATCACCGTCCTCATTCGCGCAAATCACTCCATCCAGATTCGCCGGATTGGGTCAAAGGTCGAGGCTCGTCACTCGAACCGCAAACCGACATTATTCGGACAATCGTTTTAGAAAGGGTTAATGATAAGTACCGGTTCTCGAAAATTCAATAAATTCCTTTTCCTCAATTGGGATTAATTAATTTGAAACGTAACTTCGGAATCGCCATTTTTGGTGTTTATAAATAACATTTCGCAAAATCGTAAAAAACCGTTAATAAATGGCCATTAGCATGTGTTTCATTTCCAATTCTACCAATTTTGTTTTACGAAACCTAATTAATTTGTTAACATGTGGTGCTTAACCTCATTGTCTCAATTGGGAAGTACTCTCGGGTCGTTCGAAAGGAAAAGAGAGAACATAAAAAGCACAGAAATCGAAGACTGAGAGTGGACAGTTTGGTGCCGACGACGGCCGCGAGGATCGCTGCCATCGCCCGGGGAACCGTTAATTCAAATGGGACAAATTAATTAATTAAAAGAATTATCAGTGAATTTCTTGGCGAATGACCACAATCGGAGGGGGTTTTTCTCCTCTTGGGAGACGAACGCTGGTTCAAGAACCCAAATTATTTTTAATATTTAAAAAAGGTAATTTTCAAAGTCATGGCCGAGAAGTCCTCCAGCACCATGTTCCCAATTTGGCCGGAAAAATATTTACCAAATAATTACTTTCCAAAGTCAAGTGGCAACGTAGGAAGTACACTCTTGAAACCATTGTAAACCGTGAAAAAGTGTTAAAAGAAGTCATTGAATCACTGACCAGATTAAGAAAAAAGTAAGAGAAGCAGACGAAACGCTCTACATAAACGTTCAAATAATTAACAAGAATTCACTTCCGAATTGCATTTTCGAACTGGGGCGTTAAGACCATCTTCGCGGTGACAATTGTTTTCCTTTTACAAGGAGGGACCCGGCCATGTTTCCAGGGGCACCAACAAAAGCGCCAACATGTTTCATCGCTTTAATTTCAAGAGTCATCTCGCCGGAGATGTGCACAAGAAGAAATTCCTATCACAAACAGGAATGGGAGCACTGTATGTCCCAGTTATGTTCTGCCAGGAGATTGGAGTCACTTTTTTATTTGTGACCCACTTCGACCACTGCCATTCTTTACTTCTCAAAGAAAAAATTCACTTTTAACCTCTTCCGCGTTCTTCACTCGAATGATATCTCTCCTTTCCAGCAGCCTGAATCCGCCAAAGAGGGAAACAAGGCCAACGGCTGTGACAACTCGAACCCAATCGTCACATTGAACTCACCCATGCACACTGTCACTCTCTCCGTGATGTGGTCGAGTAAGCGATACCATCGACTCACATCTCCTTCCGATCACTTACAAGTGAGCTTACCTGGAAGAAAAGTGAATTTCAGGTTATTCCTTTGGAACGTCTTTCAAAGGAAGACGAACGGGAGAAATGTCGTCGGTCTGCGAGAGAAAATAATGCGCTCCTAACCTACTTCGAACCGATCGCTGATCACGAAAACCTCAAAAATTTTCAAGAGCATTGTTTCGTTGTTGAAATAACTGTTCATCCATTCGCGGATAGCGATACCTTTTAAATTTTCCTTTGGGAGACTTCGGTCATTTCTGTCAAGCATTAATTAAAAAATGTTATGTCTGTTACTCTCCCCCACTTTGTATTCAAATTATTATTTCATTCTGTGTTAGTGGACTCTATACGGCGTTGTTTCGAATGGACAACAAAAGGAGAGATAAATTTGGACATCTCCAAAAACAATTCTGTCTCAAAAGGGGTAAAACTTGTCTGAATATAAATGCGATCGGTGTACAGCAGTGAAAACCATAAAAATCCCTGGCTTTCAATCATCGTTGTCGGCCATTGAAATCATAAATCTTTTCAACGAGAGCCATTATTTTATTTACATACGGTCAGCCCATCCGAACTCAGGATTGCTTCGTAAATAAAAGGAGAGTTTTTTCTATGTTCGATCGTAAAAACGTTTTACAAAGACCACATGCGTTTAAAAGCCTAATTCTCTTTAATTTCCTTTCCTCTCATTCCTGAAATCCGAATTATCTATTAAAATAACGACGGGATGTCTTCTGCTGCCATTCGGAAGCGACCACAACGAGGTACAGTAAAGAATGCTCTTCGGCTGTCATTCCATTTCCATTCTGTGGATGTTCGGCTGTGACCGAATCGACCTCCGCTTTGGTCGGCGAAGGAAAAGGAACAGAGACGCTCCCATTAGGTCATATGTTGTAATAATAAAACGTCTCTCACCGGTTACGCGCTCACAAGTTCAACCTGAACAAAGTTGAATGATCTTTAAAAGTTAAAATAAAACTATTCGGCCTTGTCCTTGACTTAGGCGCAAACTTGACTCACTAAATCGTTACCGGAACCTAAACATCGGCCCTCGTTTGTAAGTTAAGCACTGTTGCTCGACTTTTATCCCCTCTGGCATCTCTCTCTCTCTCTCTCTTTCTCTCTCTCTTTCCATCTCTTTCTCCAGAACATTACCACAGTCAGTGCGATGTTTACCGACGAATGCAACCTTATTTATAATAATATTAAAGGCCCTTGTTCGTTTTTTGACGATAATGTTATTAATACGGGGATTTAATTAATTTAGCCATTGGAGGCCCCAACGAGCGAATCATATATTAATAAAACGGCGTGTGCTCTTTTACAGAATTAGGTCGCGTTTAAAGGCCCAAAGGTAATCCTTTCATTGCATAAACGACAGAATTCCAAAAATGTTTCCTTTCCTTTAAACGGTGCAGAAATGGCGAGTTTTGAAAATTCTCATGGCGTTTTCTCAAAATAAAAAGCATAAAATCGTGATTTTCTCTCGATTGATTTGATTAAAGAAAGATCGAAGGCAAAAGATCAAATACGGGATAAATCACGGGTCAAATGAATGTATAAGTCCCGACCGAAAATGAGAAAGATTTGCCTTCCCCGCACGTCCGCGTAATTGCAATGGACGGGTGAAGAGGTTACATAAACACCCCCTTGTGCGCTCCCCCACGGGAGGGGCCCATCTTGCGGCTGACAGACTCGGGACGTCCGTAATTTTAATCATTTCCGAGTAATTTATCGTAATTTCACAAAATGGCCGGCCAATTCTCCCGATGATGCAATTTGAATGGATATTTCCTTAGCGGTCGTTTAAAGCGGAATATTCTCATACATATTTGCGGTAATTAAGAAATTTATACGTCTCGCAGACAAAGAAAGTTTAATTATTGCATAAAGAATTACATGGAAATTGCATTGAGACGCGAAAGGGTTGTTGAGCGGCCAAAGTTATGTCCCACAATGAGGAAAATCATTAAAATAATTAAATCAATTTGGGATTTAATTATTTCTTTTTCTTACTAATGTTTCGTAATTAATCGAGTTTCTCAATAAATGCTTACTCAGACAAATCACTGACGCTAAAGACACAACAGACACAACACTTACTCAAATAGACCCGATTCTTGTTATGGCTCACGACAAAGGGTTTCCGTTGTATCCAAACAAGGATATTGTCGATGCGGAGGGCGAAAGGTTGGAGGTTTTCCATTATCTAACCGCGAGAAGACGTGGAGGAAAGGTTTCGGACATTTCGGGGAATTGGAAAGTCAAATGAAAGCCTCGTTAAGTGGAGATAATTATCTTCGGTTTTCGAAAAATGAAGATATTAATTGCGAGTCCGGCATTTTTCTTGATGACGAGCGATCAGTTTCTCCCGAAATGTAACCACCCGGGAGATAAATTACCAAAATGCAATTACTGCGCTGTCAGGAAACAATGCGCATTAAATGAATCTGTTCATTTGGTAGTCTTTTTGGGAGATAAACTCGTCCGTGGCGTCTAACTGTAACTCCTACAACTGACCTGCGGCGTTAACATCACTGCCCAGAACGAATAACTTTATCTTCGACCTTAGTGTGGCCAATTTTATCTATAAAAACAGGTTTATTACTAAATTACAACTTGGCCGGCCGCAATCGATCATAGAGTTCGGCCCACGACCATTTTTATAGGAAAAAGCAAAGTTCCATTGGGCGTCGCTCCGATAACGAAATTGTTAATAAACCAACAATTCCGGTCATTTTAGCACCTCGAATAGATCATTCATAACCAAATCATTTCTCCCGTCGGCCACTTCAATTATTTTATGAAACAACAACGGATAATTAAAAACAACATTTCCTCTCCTCTTCCAATCATTTTCGCCCGGGAAGACCGTCAACGGGTTCAAAGAAAACAATTCGTCCACTTCTCTCCGCTCCCATTTCCCAAACACATTTTATTGGTATGCGTGAAGAATCTTTCGAGGTAAGTCGATCGATTGAAGCATCCTCATGAGTCAGCCAATTTTGGCCGTTCTCTTGGTGGTTCCCCTCTCAAACCTCAAGGCCCGTGTTCTTCCCCTCTCAAACCGCCCTTCAAATGAGTTCTTGCAAAGAAAAACAGAACCGCCAACAAATTGTCCATTTTAATGGTTCCATTCCACTCTCAGCCGATCATCGTTGTTATTATTTCTCCCAGAAAATATAAATTACAGCCTCCATTTGCCACCTCCATTTTCGAAAGAATTCACAATTTGAAAAACTTATTAAAGCGGACAATGGAAAATTAAAGTTTTTGGAAGAAAGAAGCCATAAGCAGCTTCTGTTAGCTTCTTCGTAATTAGCTATTGTATTAAATACGCGGATCCGATCGATTGAATACGCTTCCATATTAATTATTGGATTCCGACAGAATTTTGGCTTTTCCACGTCCATCGAATGAATGAATTCACATCACTTTGTTGCACTTTGATTGTGATCCACGACGAAGACAGTGGGAAAAAGTGTGAAAAATGTTTTCGCATTGCACCGGACATCGGTTGGGCTATTTATTTCAAATAAATTTAATTAAAAAGCCCGCAAAACATCGTCTGGGTAACGCCTCGGGAAGACCATTCCCATGAAAACACGAACCGTAATGAAGTCGGTTGAGTTCAAGAATCTCAATACAACATCCAGCTTCATAAGTGTGCTCGTGTTCTTTTCTGTTTCCTCCTCCTTCTCCTCTGCCCTCTGCCCTCTTTCGGGCTCTGCTGTCAAGTTTCCTTTTTTTAAGCGGGAGAAAAACAGGAGACTTCTCTCGGGAACTTACTCAACCAGAGAGGAGAGAAGAAAAAAGTCGAAAACTCCCAGAACAATGACAATCCCATTTTTTTATTGAGTCCATCAAACTGTTCTCGAAAAGTGAACGCGGGCATTTTTCGCTTCGGTTCGATTTATAAAAGGCAAAGTTCTGCTTCAATGAGGACTTCCAACTGATGAAACCCCCATGGATTCACTCGTGCGTGGAACCATAATTAACGCCAGATACATTTTTACCCGAAAAATTAACTTCTTAAATATTTATTTAGAACAGATTCGCCCTAGAGTTTTAATACTCGATCACATTAACCCACATCACAGGACAGTCCAATCTCGAGAAACCATAAAAATACTCATCGATATGTATAATTTATAGTTATGTCGCTGAGATATGTTAACGGGAGCAGTTTTGCCCTTCAATTTCCTTTCTCCTCCTCCTGTCCTGCTGACAATCATTCTGTACTCCTTTCGAAGGGAACGCCCCTCTTTTTCTGCACTCTCCCATTTCCCGAAGGCATCCTTTTGTTCCCTCTGGCTCGTTTCAACGCGTTTCGAGATAAAATCCTCAAAGTTACCCAACCGAAATGACATTTCGCGAGCGGTATAAAAAAATCAGAAGGCGAGATTATAAGAAGCACCAATGAACGGGTGCCAATAACCCTTTTGAAGGGCCTTATCAATGGTGTCAGTGGAGTGCACTCCCTTTGTGAAGAGTGTGTGACCTCAAAACGAGGTTTGGACCTTTCCCAAACGTCCGGTGATTCATCTGCATGTCATTAAATCAAACGGCGGATTGACTTACCTGGAAAGACAAAAAAATAAAATATGAGACCGGTCGGCTAATTGCTAACTCTTTTACGCTTTTCGAAATGTCTGAACGGTATTTCTCGCACCCCGGTTTCGTTTCCTCAGGTGAAAGGTTTTGGAAAGAGACAGAGTGCACTTCCTGCAGTGCGCTTGTCAGAATCGGTAGCGAAATTTCAATTATTTTCCCCGAGTACAGTTATAACCAGTATAACCAGTGGTTATACTGGAACTGATTGCCTACAATCATTTATTAATATCAATCAACGCAGTAGGAGTCCCTCCCAATGGGGCCTCAACGCGAAACGAGAGTACTCCATTTTCGCATAAACTTGCGAAAAACAATATTATTTCAGTATAATTAGCCATGCGGTGATTTTGTTTATAATAACCATATATTAACGCCCTCTAAAAGAGAAATAAAGTGCAAATACACTTGAAGCCATCCCATAAATATTCATGAGGAAGAGTCGACTCGTTTACATCCGAAATATAACCGTTACACACTTGTTAAATAATCCTCTAAATGGCACCTCGTTCAACAAATTAGAACGAAATCTCCTTCTTTTTATTCCCGTGGAAAATGGAAAGCGTTCGGTGGGCCTTTCCACCATTGTCTGCTTCCACGACCAACCGCAGATCGCAAAAGGAATGTTGGATTCCTTTCGACGGGGCGTACGAAGTCGGAGCATGATTAAGCAAGACAATCTATTCATTATTATAGGTTCGGAGGTAGCCTTGCAATAATATATCAATTACCATTAGCAAACTATAAATTAAAAAAGGAACAGGAAAGGGGGCACGACGGGGCCCTCCAAAGTATCTGCGGTTGTATTCATTTTATCAAATAAATAATAAGTTAACGGTTTTATGCCGATTAAATCAATTA
Source organism: Brueelia nebulosa (assembly GCA_028293925.1). Classification (NCBI taxonomy): domain Eukaryota; kingdom Metazoa; phylum Arthropoda; class Insecta; order Psocodea; family Philopteridae; genus Brueelia; species Brueelia nebulosa. Next base: position 29,908 of record JAQIBA010000073.1, on the reverse strand, counting down.
CATTTCTTTAGGAAAGCCAAACTCTGATTTCTGCTATTCTTTTCATTTTATGTAACTCAGCATCACTGGTGTATACGATGTATACTCTCTCTGCTCTCTCTCTCTTACAGGTTTTTGGCCCGGAGATTCGTCCGGCGATTACGTAAGAGAATTTCGGTGAAGTGACAGCCACGAAACGACAGGAAAGCCAACCTGACGGCTAAAAAGCCTTTTTCTTTTCGGACATGGCCAAATGACAGAATAAAAGCCGGGATTGGCTTCGGTTTATCTTCCATTTTGAGACGTGAGGTGGCCAAATCATGAGAATTCTAATTCACGACCAATAAATCAAATGATACTGTGTTGCCTGAAAACCCTTTTAAAAAGGGTTCCGCACCGAAATGCACAAATGGCCCCGCAATTACGGCGTCATTACCGAACCCTTTCAGGTTTATCCGCCGTTTGTGTAAATACATTCGGGACCGAAAATTTCACCGCGTTGAATTAAGACTCGTTTCAGTGGTTATTATCGTTATAATAAATAATGAATTCAAAAAGTGTAATTAATAATTACACTTTGCTTAATGATATGCTACGCGTGAACGCAAAACCTGACGGAGAACCTTTGGACCTTTGGCTGTGTCCAGAGGACATTCTGAACAATCTCCCCATACGGTTCCTAATGCGGCAGAACGGGTTCATTGAAGGAAGATGGCGATGCACATCAGCAAAAACAAAGACGGAGTCCTCCATCGGCAGTCAACCTGAGTTGATCTCTGAAAAGCCATAAGTGACAAAGGAAGAAAATGAGTCCATCATTTTTCAATGGCGAACACTCGAGTCGAACCAATGAAGCAAAACATCTTTTTCTTAAGTCCTTAACAATTAACGCTGGGGGCATTTCTTCGGGCATAGGTGGCCGCCACTATCGACGGACGTATCTCATCTCAATTTTCTTATCTTCATGCTCTTTAACGTCATTGGAAAATAAAAGATTTCCAGACGTTATCGTTTCGACAACACAAACACCAGAGTTCATTCATTCTTTTTATTGACAGCGCACACAATGCAGGTGGTTTCGAAGAATTCCAAACATCATTTTCTATTCGCTTAAAGTAATACCAAATTTATACAAAGATAATATCAATTATCATAATGGTCGGCTGTTTGACGCCTTATACGGAGAGCAATGCGGAAGAAAGAGTGGGAGATCTTTTTATAACTGTTGATAATTGTAAGAGATTCCTTCGCCGAGGGGACGCACAATTTTGCACAAACTTTAATTCGAAGATAACGTGAAAACCTCTCCTGCCTTTGTTGCCCGAATCCGGTTCAAAGAAAATTACCGGGAACGATATGGTTAAGTGAATTAGTTCGGGCATCTTCACGACGGGAGGCGATACCTCTTGGAGAGATGAAGATATCGGAATGCGAAGAGCCTTCACCGCTGGCGGCGGTTTCTTTCTGCCACAGTGTGAGTGCTCACATTGGCGACACACGGTCTAATAAATCCGTTCAAGTGAACCCGTCTGACATATCGCTTGCTTAACCACCGTGAAAAGAGAGCCGAAGACTACTTGCGGAGGATGAAAAGTACAGTAAGAGTGGTAAGCTCTGTGATCTTGTTAATGATTTTGACATCCCAAGTGCATTATGCTGATCTAATTTCTGCCAGATGGAGACGTGATTCCGCTATAACTGTTTTCGGGGGACATGAGTTGAATTATCGTGACTCCATTTTTCCGACTTGCCATTGTTTTAGACTAACCCGAATGGAAATAACTTTTTTCCTCCGCTTTTATTGCATTAATTAGGGCCTTTATGCAAGAGAATGCGTTTTCTTAACCGATATTCGGTCTCATTTTGAGTTCAAAAAGGGGAAAACCAAAAGGTGGGAGTGATAACACGGAGAGAGAAGTTTTCAGCTCCCTTTTATTCCCTTTCAGGTTTGAGACCAAGGCCAATGCCAACTATTGTTTGTGGCCGAGTGTGAAGTTACCTGTCAAAACCATCAACGAGAATCTTTGTTCTCATCAGAGATTCACTGAAAATGTTTTTAAGAAAGCGTTTGAAAATAAAAGTCAAACAAAGTATTGTTGTCGGATACTTTCGATGGATTTTTCCAAAGGGGAAATTTGTTTTTCGACATCACAGCCTTCTCGAGCTTTCTTCATTTGGGGGGTCAGAATGACAATCGAACAAACAAATATGCATCGTTTAAGCGCACAACTGACAAACGAAGGTAAAACGAAAGAGGAAGTTTGAAATTTTTTTTTCTCAGGCAGAAATTAAATAATGAAGCAAATTAATGTTTTTAGCAGTTTAACGGAACAATTCCCTTTGAGAAATAATGAATGAAAAGAAGCGGTATATTTCAATTTTTATGTCAACCGAAATAATATAAATGAAGCAAAGAAGTGGAGTACATTGTGGAGTCATTTCGCAGTAATTAATCATTAAAACCGTTCGCAAGAATTATGAAGGAGAAAAATGAAATGAGGCGAACCTTCGGAAGAAGGATGACGCATTTTGCTGCGCCCAAACAGAAATGTGACCGTGAATCGTCAGAAAGATAACCTGTAAACCCCAACAACCTTTGAGAGAAAAGAACAGAGGGAACATTAGAGCTCGTGGTCATCCTGTGGACAGATGTCGCGAATAATGCGATGATTGCCAACATTCCAAGAATTCTTCAACTCGACAACAACAAATTATTCCATTAAGAAGCAGAACGAAAACCTTTGCACAAGAAATTCACTAAAGGGAAATGACTTGAGTCCGGAAAACTATAAAAAAAAATTATAAACGCACAATTGATGTCGTTTATGCGGGTGATTACAGCCAACTCATAAAATCCCGAAGAAAGTAAATAAAAAATATGGGAGCGTTCCAAAAGTGAAATGTTTGCTTTGACCGTCCGCGACAATTTTCCCCGTTTCGGGCGTGAGGGAAAAGTGCGCCGTAATTTCCTGCGCCCTCCTGGCCGAGTTTAACGTCCTCTAATTTTCGTCGAGCCCTCATAAAGCGCCATATTTAGCAAAAGTCTGCCACGGCATCGTCGCCATGATGTAAGAGACATCGCTAACGGTGTCATCAACCCAATTCCTGCGAGTCGGAGGACAATTAAGCATATGCCGGTCATTAAGGTTTAATGTGGACAATTATGAAACACATGGAGGACGTTCACGTGACGATGCCAGCTGAACTTGAACTCCGAGAGTGTGTTACCGTTTGTTATACCTATTTTAACATGATAATAATCACATAATATGCAGTCATGGCGGAACGCTTGCTTAATTTTTGCTCATTTTTCATTTTCCTCCTGAGATTACTTCATTTTCTCTTCCCTTTTTTGCATTATGCAGACATCACCTACTTCCGCTTTTGCATATCCCCTCTTCCCTAGGAGAGGGGAGAGGGGAAATGGTCTGGAGAGGAGGTCTGTCTCTTGTTTTCCGGTGAATTTTTTTTCATGAAAAATAATGAGGTTTCGGCTGTGCGTTACCTTAATTAACGCCAAATATCTTTACACTTCGCTCGATCGTGAAATTAAAAGCACCACTGCTAAATGCCATTTTTTTTAATGGGCTTTCCGCTCGTTCTTCTTTAACATCTGTCAGACGAACAGCTCAGGTTTTCAGCTCGATATCCTCACGTCTGTTACGTTTCGGGGAATGATACTGATAGAGCGTCAGGCAATCGGAGGAAAGAAAAACTTAGGTTTCCCTAATGCACAAAAGCGGAAACACCAAAACTCTTTACGAAAAAAAATGGCATTTGGCTGATGAGCCTCAAAGCGGTGTCGCATTTTCACAGTCGAATGAATTAAAAGACAACCGAACCCCAGAAATTTCGGTCAGTTTTTAGTCGTAAACGGTACAAAGCGTTGCATAATTAAAATCCTCGCCAAAGAGGTTAGTAAAGCAAAGGAGAAGCGGGACGTAAATGAATTATTCAAACAGTGGAACTGTTTCTTCCGTTTCCTGGGCATCGTTGGCTACAAACGGTGGTTCACATTGACCCTGGTTCCGAGCGAGACCCGTCATGAGAAGTCGTTCTACTCCCAGGAAAGATCCCAAACCCTTGGCCTTCGTTTTTTGTGTACGCGAAACCAAATCGAAATAAAAATTTTTCTGGGAATATCGGCGAATTGCAAAAGTGTTGGAAGTGTATCGAGCAAAAAAATTTCGACGTTTGATTGGTTTAACTATCTCTTCCGCGAACGAAACGAATTTCCAGGTACGGTTTTTTTTTGTTTTGAAAATTGAGATCGTTACGAGCTGCAGATTGAGAATCAAAGGGAAAAAGTGGCTTCCATTTTAAAAAAGTTACAAAATTAATTTGATTTTGAGTTTCCCACATAAATCCCAACCAGGGCAGAAAATTTCGCGGTAAAAGTTTGCTTTTTATAATGAGGCACTGCTTTACGGTGAATTGCTTTTTAATTTACTCACATTAACATAGGTTTTTTGCCCTCCGACAAAATTAGCAGAAAATCTGATACGAAACTTGACGGTTAAAATCAAATATTATATAAAAAAAGAGCAGAGAACTCGCAGGCGAAGCTGCAGTATTATATCCCGAGAGGTTTCGTGAAACAGATGCGATATTTGACCCGAAAAAACACAACCGACAATTAAGAGAGCAATTTTGCATGTAAAGATTATAAAAAGTGCTGTCGCTTTGGGAAGGGCATAGAATGAACTTCCATTGGCAGAGAATAATGGCGAAGGGCAGTGTTTTATCTGCTGGATAAGAGGAGATTCAGTCAACCTTTGCAAATCGAATTAAAAGAAAAAAGGCCGAGAGAAGGGGAGCTCTTTTTAGAAAATCCGGCGTGACTAAGTTGAATTTTTCAAAACGAGGCCGACAACAGTTTGAGAAAGCCAAGAAGCACATCTTCGAGCACACTGAAATTTCTGGAAACGGCCAAGAAAAAGGCAGAAAAAAAATATTTTTCGTGCTCTAATTCCACCTACCTTTTGTTTAAAAGTAAATTATTAAATACAATCTCTCCTGGACGGTATTTCACTGTATCTTCTCTTTTCGTTAATCCCTCATTCCAAAACTTTGAAAAGGTTAAGTTCGCGACCACTAAAAATATTTGAATCCACGCGGGAAACCACAATTTTCCTACTGCAAATGTGATTCCATGGAAGTGTTTTAGAGTAAAAAAAAAGAAAAAACTTTCAAATAAGAGTCAACAAAAGCAGAGGACACATCACAAGCGACACACCGCAAAAGCCGAAATCGCCCGCCACTACTCTTTGGCTACTCTTTTAGGTTCTTTTTCAAATGAAATCACTCATGATAAGAAGATAACAAGTGATAATATCCTTCGGCAAGTGTTTTACGCAAACTGTCAGATTACCCGCATTTTAGTTAACATTTTATAACTCCGGTTACCCTCAGGCACAAATGAACAGTTAGAATTAAATCCTACCTGAGACTATTGATAAACTCTCATTCTACGAAAGCTAAGTCTTAAAAGAACGCTTCCATCCTTCCGACTCGAGCAAAGAAGCGCTCCCATTGGCTCTCCGCATCTTACGCCACAGGATTGGCGCATTTCCATAGACCTTCTTCGCGGCGAAGTGACGCTCCACGCGCCCGAGGACTGGGGTTCTGTGGAACCTGGAAAGTGCTTCTGCATCCAGGTCCGGAACTGGGTTTCTGGGGTAGTCTCAGGTTGGGACACCTCCTCACGAGGCGGTGCGGAAACATCCCAACTTTTTCTTTTTGATTTTATCTCCCGCTATCTGTCTGAAAAAGAAATGTACAGCTTTTGGCAAAACCAGATTTTCGTTGTTTGGCTCTTACGCTAAATGAGATGTCGCGCAAAGGAATGTTTGTGCAATGGGGCAGTGCCCTCCACCCACTTCGGCTTTTCGTTTCCTCAGAATGCCATTTTCCACACGTTTTCAACGCCGTGACTCGGATCAATTTGGCCTGGAAAACAATTCCTGATGAAATATTTATGAGAAATGTTTTATTAACTCCATTAAATTTCATTAAAAAAAAAAACATTTACGACATTAAAAATCATAAATAACAATCGTGGAGGCACGAAAAGGCTGAGTGAGGGAGGCGATGCTTTTAAATGAAGTTTCCCACTAATTTCCCCTGCAGCCGTTACCCCGTGTGAACATTTTATTTAATTCGCTCCTAATAATTAGGTTCACGTTGAGAATGCAACGGATTTTTTTCCCGGAATTAAAAAACGAGTTTAGGATGTTTTCCGGTGAAAAATTCCCATTGACTCTCTTCGACTTCTCGGGGTGAAAACCACCCTCGTCCCCCACCATCGCTGCAACCCCACCCCCTCACTCCATCCGTCTCCAGGTCAACACCTGACCCATATCCCATACGACGACCACACCGCCTCACACCCACGACCCTTTCCGGAATCTGACCAAGCCAAGAATAGCCCCCGAGTGCCTGACGAGTGGTTCCCCCACGAGAGGTTGAAGGAAAGCGAAGAGGTGGTCGGCGCCATGTTGAGGCGGGGGGCCGATCCGGTCGGAGAGACGGCTCCAAGACGTCACGTCAGGAACGCACCTAAAAATTAGGCTCTCACGTAGCGGACGTAAAAACAAAAGAACAGGACGTTTGTTCCGAGCATCCATCACATTCGCGGTACAGTTCCGCCGAAATGTCAATAACCCAACGGAATTTGGGTTCGTAAATTAGCAGAATTTTAAGTTTCCACGCTTTATTTAAGCGCATGTGACATCATGTTTATATGAAATTAGCATCATTTCGCCTGAGACCGCTTATGGCTGCAGCTGAACTCCGGCGTGAGGCCCGAATTTGCACCGGCAGTGCCAACCGGTAACGATACCGATCTGGATGGCAGTTCTGATACCGCCCATCTTCTCTCGCATTAATCCTTTATATTAAAATAGGAAACGCCCTGGGCCGATCTCTTGAAAGAGGGAGGGCCACATGGGCTGGGGTAATTGAATAAGGAAATTTTTTTTCAGACCTGACTCATCAACTGAACCTGCGAAAACGTTTGACCCGTCCGTTTTGTAAATTATCCGAGAATGACGAGGCATTACTCAACCGCTTGACAGTTTGCACCCATTTTGGGCTCTGCCACACCGGAGGATACTCTGGGTGACGGTGGGGAGACATCTCTGAGATGCAACAGCGACAGGACTACTGGACATTGTGCATCTCTAAGAACCCGAAGAGACGAGTTGCGAGATTATCAATATTATAACTCCCACAATGGAGTTATTCCAAAGGCTTTCAATTATCCTAATTTTTTAATATGGCGACAAATATATACATAAAGCAGACTATGGAAATTAAGACAAAAACCATTGGTGTCCCCACTGACCATTAAAGGATCCTCTAAAACCTAATTTAGCTTTTGGCCCCCATTACGAAAGAATTTAACATTTCAGAGAGAAAGGGACTGGTCCATCTCACCAAAACCGCCAGAGATGCACCCGGATTAAATTCTGACATTTCCACCTTGAACCTGAGTGGATAATTCGCGGTGAAACGATCCTATCACTTCGGAGACTCACTTTATTTCAGCCTTTCATGCGTGGACAGCCATTCGATTTAGTGTTCCTGCCATGAGGGTCTCTGTCTCACCGGAAAATCCCGAAGAACGCCGAACATTGTCGGACTGTCCCGAGACAGTGCTTTCCGAGAGCGGAAAAAACCGAAAAAACCCGAGCATTTTTTTTTATCCTTTACCCTTTTAAACAAACCTACCGTATCTCAAAATGAATTTTTTATTACTCCTATGCAATAATTGCTTCTTAATTATTTAATAACAAATGGACGTCATAAAATAATTTCTTACGCGTTTTCAAAGGAACTTTTCTAAGTTTACAATTTTCCTTTCCTCCTCTCATTATTTTCCCTTCCTAACTCGGTTAATCGGTTCTTCTTTCGTTTTCATCCGTCTTTAACAGAGAAGTGATTCGTTGAAAGAGAAAATATCGAGTCTCAGTCACACTTTTCCGTGATTCCCTCAAATTGGAAAGTCTTCTGCGATGGGTCGTGCGAGAGAGGAAACGTCCGCTTCGAAGACTCATTTCAGGTTAGGGGGTAATTAAAACCTCGGGGTTCCTCTTGTCCCGATAAGGAGCGGAACTGGGGCAACGAGAGCCCAACGAATTAATAAAGGAAACCATTGGGGGAAACCTAGACTAGATCTAGACTTGATTATGTCAAAACAAAACTCTGTCTACTTATAATTCGAGGACAAATGAAAACAAAGATGGTGTCAATGACTCGGTGAATCGTTTCTTCTTAAAAGGAAATCTCCAGGTACCAGATTCGAATGATTTGTCTCGCGCTCATTGCAGAATGAGATGACTGTAGGGGACGGATTAATCGCGAGAAGGGACCTTTTCAGCAAAAGCCTTTAGGAATAAGGAGATATCAGCGGATTGGAGTAAGCTTCCGGCTAAAATCTGTTGTGATGGCGACAGTCACATCTTGTAATAACCTGGGATATGGATTATCCTTGCCAATTCCCTAGGGGATGAATTAAAAAAGGAAAGGACAACCCCTGGGAGGGATCCTGAACGATCCGGTCGTTAACCGGTGGAAGGAATTTTAGGGGCTTCAACCCTCTGAGCTCTCTTTAACAATCAAACTTCTCCAAATGGAAGAAACAAATTTTCAAGAATTACTCGTTCTTGAGGTCAATATGCAAAACAACGAAACAACAGTTAAGTATAAACAGGTTTAAATGCCTCGACGCCGTTTCACAACGTTATGAAAACAAATCCCTATTATTTAAGTTTCAGTGGCAGCTGATTGTTTGCACTTGATCTCGATCTTTATTCTTAGTCATTCCAATTTTCTTTAAACGAACAATCGCTTCTTTACGTTATTCCTCCCAACCGTAATGTTATGTTTCCTATCATTTTTGTTATCAGTTCGGTAGAAACATCGCCATTTCCTGCGATTCATAAAATGAATCGATTTATTCTCATCAGTGGCAGTAGAGTTAAATGCTTTTACAGTCGTTACAGCATCGTTTGTGGACATTATGAAATACTCAAAGAAAAATACAAAACAACGGAAATAAGAAAGACCGTTTCGAGAAATCAAACATTAAATAAAAGTGGCCAAATATTTTTTCTGCGGGGATTTTCTTGAAAAAAACCCCAAAAGGAATTTTTCTGGTACACTTCCCTACCGCAAAGTATGCAATGGCATCGAGAAATGGTCAACTCTTCAATCATTCAACCATTCTTTTGATAAACAATCTCAACTGTGAGCCTGACTTCTCGCAAAAAATTTTCCTTTGAGTCCAACCTTTGAGTGATTTTCTTATGGAAATTAAATTTCCGTTATCGGGTTTGAAGTTCGCGCCGTAATTGCGCGGGCAAATCTCTAATTAACAGATTTGGCGGAAACGCCCGGGGTCAAATGTTCTCGAAAACAAACTAAACAAACTCATGGCGGGCTATTAGCTTTATATTTATATTAACTCATTATCGAATCGTTGGCGTCATCTTATGAGAAAATCGCACTGCAGAGGCGGGGACAAGACCAATATTCGCCATTCACCTTCTCTTCCAATGACCTTTACCTCGAAAATTATTAGTTTGACCTGACCTTTGCATGCGTTACCCGATGACCGCGGAATCGGACTTTGTTCTCATTTTGTCAGCTTGAGTGCTATCATTTACCATCTTCTATTATTTATAGTAAAAACCCCACTCATGTTGGCAATCACTGCAGTGCCAAAATTCCCTCACACATATTGAGAACAACTGATGGCTGATGGCACAACTGTCATCTGAACTCTGAACACAAATATGGTCTCTTCTGAGAAGTTTCAAGATGTCTGCAGTACACTAACTGTTTCTATTTTCTGCTGAAAAGAAAACAAAAATCTTTTAAAGAGTTCATATCAGTGTAGAAAGCCTGTTCAATTTTGTAATTATCTAAACACATCAGAAACTTCAACCTGATGGATGTAGTAACACAAGTTTAAGTACCTTCCAAGGGTGTGGTTGCTCCTGAACTGAAAATCTCATCAACCAGGAATTGAGTGACACCCTGCTCCACCCAAATTCTGCACATCCCAAATTCACTGACTCAAAACCAATTTGTGAGCCTGTGAACTGTCACACTGAGTGTGGGTGTGTAACATAACAGTTGATTCTCCAGCATTTGCATCTCTGACCTTTCCAGAAGAAAAAATTCTAATTTTAGAAGCATTTCAATTATCATAACCGTTTTTGCGTCCTTTGTTGAACGAATTCATGGAACACAAGACCATTCTCCCTATCTACGTGTTTCCTATTTTATAATAAAAAACTGGTACCTGATAATTATCGAAATGAGTTTTACGTGACACCTGTAAGGATTCATTAGGTGCTATATGGTTTTCAATCCACAGTTGTTGAGTCCTTTGGAGACGAGGTGTCTCATCTTTAATTTCCTTTTCAGTTGGAAATCCGATCGGAAAGCTTTGCACTGCGTGATGCAAACTCCATGCCAAGATTTAATGCTGTATCGCAACGCAAGCAGTTCTTGTTGAATAAGGTGCCGTGCTGCGTTCACAGAAAAATGAATGTAACGTGAGTATTTAAGAACAACAGGTTCTTTGTTGCAACCATCCCTCGGATTCAACAATCAGATAACAGGACGAATACTCACGACAAAAGTCGATGTAGTCATTGTCCCAAGACAAAACAGACTTTAAAAGTTATTCCTTCCGAAATCATCGTATTTGAATAATAATTACTGCCATATTCTATGTTTAAATAGTATTTCTGGGCGCGGAAGAGCTCTTGACTCTTAATCGGGTGCCAAAGACGCCATTGTTTACTTTAAGTCGCACTCAATTTTTCGGGGCCTTAGAGGCGCAGATATCCTTAACCAATGGGCGACGAAATGGAACAATATTCAACGTTATGTATAATTCGAAATTGACATTTTTTTAATTATTATAAATAACGATAGCTGTCTTTGAGTGCAGTTTATCTGGCGTTTCTACGGAATAAATATTAGATTTTTAATTCAATTTAATTCAAAATGCGCGCAAACAGGAGTTTTAACTTTCAAAGTAAAAATTCATCCCTTTTTGAATTTAAGATATTTGGAAGTGTTACAGAAGGACCATTAGGACCGTCGCACGGTCTAATTTTTAATTCATTCACCCGTAATAAAATCATCCATCCGTGGGGACAATCCGATAGATCAGATATGCAACAGAACCATTTCAAAGGAATGGTGAAAAATGGTCAACCACAATAGGAACACTCAGACTAAACATGTCGACCTATTAATTACGTGCCATAATTATAAATCGCGTCCAAGGATTTGCCTCAACGACCTTAAATTCATTCATACAGTTAAGTGCTCGATGATACGTCCTTGATGAGAGTCATTCTTCAAAGCCTATCATTTGAACCTACGCAAACAGTCTGCATCAGTAGACTGCACGTCCAAGAATTTTCTCAGCACATGGACAGGTTGCCCCTGTCAGTTTCCATTGGTACGTGGACAATGTAATTACAATATCTGATTTCAGAAGCAGAAGGGAAACCCTAAAAAGCCAAAGGAAGACAGTCAAACGGAGAAAGATTAAATTTCCAACATAACCTAACCTAACCTGGAATGACTTCGGTCCCCTTCGCATCTAAACGGAAGAAAATGTTTACTTCTTGTCAGTTTTAATCAATGGTTTTCGAATCATTTTCAGTTTTTTTGGTAGTTTCCGGCTAACAGTAAAAAGCAAGGCGTTTCGGCATCTTCCTTAATTTCAAATCATATTCCGAGACGACGAACTGCTATGGCCGTCGCGTCCTTATTATTTTATTCAAAAGGGTGACTCGAGATAATTACAATACTGGCCAAGGATTAGCGCGTCACGTTCATCACCGACTGCTTTGCCTCCTCCCACCACCGCTTACTATACTCTGACGCTCGCTTTCCAAATTTTTGCACAAACGACCGTTGCACATCGGCTTTTGTTTGGGCAACCACGAGATTACGACCTCTGTCACAACCCCGAGAACGACAATGCCTTCCTGACACTTCACGCGAGGGCCGCACTTGTGTTTGGTTAAGCAGTGCGATCTGCACGACCGCTGCATTAAACACAATACCTTGCAATCCACTGGAACAGGCGAGTTTTTTGCAATCCGCGGGACATTTCTGCATGTCGACGGCGTTCCTGCAAAATGGCTACAGCTCGCTACTGTTTCCGGTCCCCGAGCATCTCGTTCCGGTTCACGAGAGCTCCCGAAATTCCGTTTCTGTTAAGCTGGCTTGACGAAGTATCAGATTCCCGGAGATAGTTTGTGTGTCGTGCAGCGTTTATTGTTTCCGTTCTGGTTTATGATTGTCCGGGCCTAATGGAATCCCAGATTCAGTTAGATTATAATGGTGTGATCATGCTGGGCCACAGCTCCCGAGATGCGCTGTGCGTGATCTTCGGGCTGTATGAAGCATCTGGGTCAGATGAGGACTGCCAAATTATTACTATTAATGCTCACCCTCGACTCCGCCTTGGCTGAGATGATAATAACGTTCGTTCCAACCCGTGAAGACCCGGTAATTCCTTCTGCAATTAACAAATTCGCAAATTAATGGGTTTTTGAGATGCGGCCCAACACTCGAATTCCCGGAATTAATGGCCCTAAAAAACGAGACAGTTGTGCACATGATGTCTTCATGTCTTCATGTCTTCATGTCTTCATGTATGGCCAAGCGGCATAAATGCGACCCTTTCATGGAACCCCTTCATTACCGGAACATATCAAAGTTTTAATTAATATTTCGGTTAAAAATTGATCTTGTCGAATTCCCAACAACAAATCAAAGTAAAAAAGCCCTTCAATCATAATTTTCATTCTGATTCGTTATCGTGAATACTTTAGGAGGTAGCGCTGGATCTTCTCGAAGCGTTTTTCACTTTGGAGAAACTTAATTTGAGTCTCTTGACAATAACAAAACGCTTTGTTTGTTTGTTTTTTCTTTTTATTTAATAAAGGAACCTTTCACTTGCCTTATGTCTTCTTACTTAGTAATTATACTGTGTATTCCGAAATTCAAAGTTGAAGTAGATAAACCGTTAGAGATGCTAAGGCCACGCCGGAAAAAAATGTCTCCACTTGGAAAAAACCAGAACTTGAAAGCACATCAACATTTGTTTCAGAAAGGGAGAGGACTCGGAGCAACTTCTACCCTAATCGACCCTAAACTTTCTGGATCTTGCCAACAGGTGCAGGAACGCCAACTCAAGGCCGTTAGGACCTCCATCGAACAATTTTATGAATCCGCCATTAAAGACGCCTTCAATGAATCGTATGACCGAAACAAAAACACGAAGTAAAATTTTCGGTCCGTTATTCAAATCGTGACTTTACCCTGGCATTTTTTCTCTAACCTTCAGACATGGCCGCACTCCGATGGGATAGCTTTTGTCTCATCCAAATTAGGAGAGGGGCTACATGTCCGAGTGCGGGACCGCTCGTCCATGCCTTAATAAAGCAGGCACCGTCGTGTTTTGTGTAAACACATAAATTAAACAAATGTCTTCACCTAATCGGACACAGGAGGAACTGTTATGTGCTCCGGCGGTTTTCCTTTTTCAGCTCCCACAGGCGGCTCTTTTCCATGTCAAGTGCGAATCGGGTACAGTGGTCCCATTTGGGTCAGCAGCGTCTGAAAGAGGAACGGAACGAAATTGGAGCCTTTCAGACAAAATGGACGCAGTGTTGAATTTCAATTGAATAACGAATAAACCCAGATGGCTAATCCAGAGAAAAGGAATTAAGATGTTCAGATATGAGAAAATAAGTTGGACTGTCAATGTCGGCTTATCTGTACATGATCGAAATTATTTGGCTTTCATTGGCAGATCAATAGAACGAGGTTGGATTATCCGGAAGAAATGAACGTCTGGCGGAACATCGTCTGCTTTGAGCTCTGTCACTTTCATATCGTCCTGACAAGTGCTTTTATTTCCCGGATAAACAAAATGGTTGTTACATACTTTCCGAAATTCCCGAAACGGTCATTTTCAAGTATATATAAAACAAAATATTATTCTCCATCGAGTAAATAGCTTCCACTACACAATTGATAGAAATTGTTAATCAAAATTTTCTTATACAGTCTCATCCATCTGCTAAAGAAAAAAAAGAAAAAAATTTCTGGGGCCCAAAAGGATTAACATTAAAGTTTAAAAATCAAAAGATGATATAATACAGAGATTATCAATCTTCGAGCAAATAGAAAAACCGAAAATAGATAAATTTTCTAATAATATTACTTATTAATTGAAAAGAAGCAAACACACAGAAGTTATTTTGAATCATTATTACGTTAATGACGGTCAGGGCCGTTTTAACCGCTACAGCGGGCCCTGAAAAAAGGGCATTCAAAGGTAGAAAGTACTGAATCTAAGGAAAGATGTGGGAACCTGAACATGAAGACGTCGGAAGAAAAGGAAACGTTGGCGTAAATCAAAAGATCTAAAAAACCGTTAGATAAGTTAAGGAAAGAGCTTAATTGTGTAATTGGTGTGGCCTGACGGAGCAGAAGGATGTATCGGGGCCCACAACATAATACATAGAGTACGTCCCATCAGTTATAATATGTCGTGATTAATTATGATGAGATAAAAGATGCCCGTTCGGGATTCGCACACGCTAAAAACACGACGTGATTGATCACTTCCAGAAAAGGAGATCGCCATAAGAGCATTTGACTTCTTTCACATGACATGACGTGGGACATTCTCTTCTGGACGGCACCTGCTCCTCGTGAAATGTCGCCGGAGGGAATGGCTCCTTGGAAACCTTTCACCCGCCAAACTGAAAACGAAAATGGGGTGACCGACTGTTCTCTTTTGGAAAGTTTGCATTAGCAGAGAATTGCTCCAGAACAAACACTCGTTTCTTTCATGCGCACTTTTAAACGTCTTTGCACTTCTTTTTTGCTCTTTTTCAGTGTTTCAATTTGTTTCTTACACTTTTTCAGATTCGTGTTCCGTAAAAAATTTTATGTCTTGCCCAAGTAAAACTGCCATTGAATCTGCAAATAATATAATCTTACATAGCATAGAATGCTAATAGGTTCATTATAGCTCTTTACATTGGATTCAGAAATCAGAAAAGAAAATTAACTGTGGACAAATGTTTAAAAAAAGCTAAACGCATTTGCATGATACTCATAGAGAAACCCCGTTAGTGCGGAAAGTACTTTTTCTTAAGTGCACGTTCCCATCTTATTTGTTTAAGAGCTCATTATTCTTTAATAGTTTCAATTTCTTTGCTTTAAAAGGTATGCAAACTCTACAGTTCAAATAATTTCAATGAGCTCTGCAGCAAAAGCCTAAAGGTGAATCGTTTGGATTGAAAAAGTTCTGCCATTATTTTCCTCTTTATTCTCCACCCTCAAATATTATCTCCCAAACGTGACTTCCTTTTTTCCATATTATATGCCACACACCTTCGAATTTAAACTGTATCTTCGACATTTTTCACACTCTCTTACCTGTCATTCATTAACTGTTACTCCTGGCGAATTGCATTATTATTATTTTATGCATTTCATGGTAATTAATCGCGAAGCAAACAATTATGTTGAGTCATTAACTGAAATTATATTAACGTTCACGCCGTGTGAGAGGATGAAATTCCGGGGGAGGCCATTAAGATGGAAAAAACAAACCCTCCGCCAACGGTTTCTTTTCGAAGTGATCTGCTTTGCTTATTTACTCTATGGCGCACCGCGTTCGGGAACTCATTCATTAATTAACATCGGAAAATACTTCATCTTGAAAATGCATTGCTTTACCTATTTTTTATGTCACTTTTTATGGCACTTTGAAAAAGAATGTCGTAAAAACATTTGCAATCGAACACATTTGATTTGATTTTTGCGATTCGTGAAAGATTCTGCTAATGATCAATTAGTGCTTTCCGACATTGAGGGCCCTGAAAGCGCGCTTTTTGTTTTTTTCATTTTACATTGAATACTTTCATTTACTTTCGTTTTAATCTTCTAACATTAAATAAGTTCTAATTTTTTAAAATGGTGAATTAATTGTATGAGAGAGTTCAATAGAATTTATAGACAGGCCAGAGAAACAAACAATCCGAAGGAGGAATTAAATAACTTAATCTCGTGATTGCCGGGGCCATAAGATTATTGCCATTTGAATAGCGGAACCTGGTCAACGACATTCAATTGCGATCGGTGCATGCCATTTTATAACCTCCGTCCACAATATTTCCACCAAAGCCAATCATTCAAATATTTAAAAACGGATAGTTCCTAGGAGTAAAGCCACAACACTCACAAACCAGGCGAAGGAAATTATATCTTTTAATAAAAAGGGGAACTTACGTGATTTCATTTTGTAATTCAGTTCGCAGGTTTTCACGCTTGGCCCCAGCAATACTGACTAAAGTGCTTTCATCAACTCCGTGCATTTAACCACAGAAATCCTCCTTCAGTGAAAATTTTCACTCATGTATTAAAATACTTGCTTGTTCATCCACTAACAGTTGATTATGACCCATCCGAAGACCCTGCCAAGGATTGTTAATGTTCCCTCATTGCTGAGCCATTGAAAGACAGTTGTCTGTCGAAGAATGGATTTTCAGTATACGTTGAGTTTGTCTTTACTGTACAAATCATTTTAAAAAATGAGCCGTGGAATTTTTGCCTTCATCTCATTTATCTCTCATACAAGTTGATAAATAAGTAAAAGTTTTAAAATTCAAATGAAATCTGCCTGGCCTATATCCGAAAGGTTTATGCCGATTAAGTAATATTTACATAAATAACTGCCTTACAATCATCTTGTTTATGTAAATTCCCTGTTTATTTATTTATCTTTTGCTATCGTTATTATTAAGCAAAATTCTAAATAAGGACGGTCACGACCACCTTCAAGAATTTCATACGGTTAAATTCAGAGAAAAATGAACTCGTGTGATGTGGAACGGTGCACCTTCGCCTGTGTGGGTGATACATAGAGTATTTCCTCGAGGCAGCGAAGAAAGGATGAACGCATTGCCATTTAGGGCGAATGCAACCCCGTTGTCCGGCGACGTTTATTGCTTCTTCAGTCACGCATTTCTCGGACAGGTCTAATAAGGAGTGAAGGTGGCTTTGCGCCCCGTGGGGCACCCGCTAATTGGATTTTGTAGCTGCAGAACCGCGGGGATGGTATTAAACACACCATTGCTCTCGGCAATCGTTGGCGGAATAAGAATTCTGCCATTGTCCAGACTTCGAAAGTCAACGGTCGATGGACCTTTGAACAATCTTTTACTTAACTTTGAAATTTTGTAACTCACGGGCGGTGTGTGTCATAAAAAATATAAGAAGAACAATCAAATAAAGAGCAGTTTATGATGGCAGCCGTCTTTTATTTTTGAATCATAAGAAGAAGAATCAAATAAGGAGCAGTCCATAATAACAGCTGTCATTTAATACTTTTATTGTGACGGCGGGGTTGGTGGCTGAATTTTAACGTAAGAAGACGGGGTTTGTGTTTTAATTGCATTTTATTAAGAAGACCGAATTAAAGTGGTGTAATCGTATACGATTAGGATCTTTTTACAGTCATTTTGGAATTCTTTTTACAATGACAAATTTCGGGGTACGAATAAATGTGACGTCACAATATTTTGGCGATTGTCTTTTGTTTTGAAAGGTTTTTATTATTAAACGGTTTTAGTTAACTTGATTTTCGTGTCTGTCTGTCTGTCTGTCTGCAAAGACCGAGAATCAAAACTTTGAGGCAAAATTTGACCCGTTTGCCTCGAACCGATTTCTTTCAAATTTGGCCCATAATTTCGTTTTAGCTGACAATTCAAATTTATGAAAAAATTTTTTAAATTGGTGCTCAGGTAAAAATAAAAAAAAATAAAGAAAATTCAAAAAGACTAAAAAATTGGTCAACTTAGGATTCTTTAAGAGATAACGTTATCTCAGGCCGATGAATGAGCGCATTGTTAATATATTCTGCTATCACTTTACAACTCAGATAAAACCGTTTAATAATAATAACATTCTGGAAATTGCTTCCCTCTGCAGTTTTTGTCCAGAGATTAAACTCCACACAGAGTGCTTTTTAGTCTTATGTTTTTTTATTTTTAATATAAAACTAAAAAGTAAAAAATAAAAAAAAATTTTTTTATAATTGTAATTGCAGATTGACTTTTTCATTTTGACTAACATATAACTAAAAAGTTTAAAAATCTTAAGTAACAATCTTCTATATTAAAAACGCACTGAAAGGTAAAAAAAAAATAATAAAAAGTAAGTGTACACATTCATTCCTCTCTAGTTGGTACACATCAAAATAAATTAAGGGAAAAGATTTTATTTAAATAAAAGATGGCTGACTGCATTAAATATAAAACCATTGCACAGTGTGTTATACAGCGTTAAACCACTCAGCCATCTTTTATTTAAATAAAATCTTTTTTCTCTTAATTTATTTTGTGCAAATACATTAATGTGTGCACATACTTTTTATTATTTTTTACCTTTTAAAGTGCGTTTTTAATATAAAAGATTTCAATTTAAAAAGTTTTTTCTTTTATTTATTTACAGATTTTGTTGTATTTGTAGAGTTTTGTAAAATAACAGTAAAGCGTAATTATTTGGGAATATTATCTGACCAATGTGAAACCGCAACATCGGAATGTTGGCATGAGGGAAAGGAAAAGTGCAAAGTAGAAAGGTAATAATTAAAAAGAAAGCATGGGAGCGGTGGGAATTGTTTCCAAAATGTCAGCACTCCATTCGAATACAGTACAGAAAGGAATTCCATGTGACAGAGGCCATGTGCACGAGGCGTTCATGCAAATCAATCCATTCGATCGATGGCTCTGACAGAAAATTCATTGTAATCGGATGAAAATTATTTTTTGTCGAGCGAGCGATCAAGATAAAGGCGGTAATTTTAAATTCATCCATTAGCCGTTTGTTCAGGTTTTGCGGACTCGTTCGTTTCCCCCTGAAATTATTTATAGGCAACGTCGGAAAAACTTCACTGTATTATTATCTGATCGTTTTGTATTTTGCCAGTTCAGAGTTTCAGAGATTGCGTTTTGATGCTTTCGGTGACAGATGGTTTCTTCAACTCAACAATTTTTTTGCGCTTTTTCCGGGGAAGTGTTACCCATTCAGAAAATAATTTGCTTTACACCAGTGATGGCCAGCCTTTGATAATACGCGGGCCAAACTTGAGTTTGGTGTAATTTCGCGGCCCACAACAAATTAAATATGGATTTTTAATATTAGTTTTTATCCTTTTCTCTTTTTCTCTTTCTTCTCATTTTCTTCCTTTCTCCACGTTCCTGCTCTCACGGCTATTGCCTTTGCCTCCTTTTCCAACTTTACTATTTTTACAACATTTTATGCAAGCAGTTCTTTTGACTTCTATGGCAGAATCTAAAAAAGAAGGGAAACCCAAAATGTTTAATGGAATTCGAATGGATTCGAAAGGGTAAGCATAAATTTAAAATTTTGCCGAAAGGTAATAAAGAATTTCAAATTGAAGTTATTCTAATATCAGAATAACCCTTTATTTAAAAATTAAAATGGACTAAAATCAACAGCGGGCCACATGCAACACCTTCAGGGGCCGGACATGGCCCGCGGTTTACACAATTATTCCAATGACTGATTGCAACAAACTTAATTAATTTTTGTTCTGAGACTTTAAAGACAAATATGTCGGACGAAAACTCGCTAAAACATCCCGAAAAACTTAATTTCAATTCAAGCCGTGAGAAGATTCGTTAAAAGAATATATTTGAAATGTGAATTTTTCACTTCCTTATGGGAAGCTGACCTTTCTGAATGAAAACCTTTATTTGTTTTATTCCGGTGGAACCTTCAAAATGGTAAAAGATGTCGGCGCGAGTTTTTAATGAAAGTACGGATTTTTATAATTAAAAAGTAACGGTTTTTCCGAAAGAAGAGAGTCGAAGGTGGCGACTCGGAGGCGGCGAAAACCGCCAAATGGAGAAGGTTGATTTGGGAATTGTCCGTTTGACCAGCAAAACTAATTAATACGAGAACGGTTTTATTTTTGTATTATTTCTGCCCCGTCCGAGCGAATCGAGTGAAAATGTGCGCGAAGGCTTTTCATTTCGCCGGAATAAAGATTCTTTTGTTGGCCTTAAACAATTTTCAATAAGGCACAGCCAAACCATAATTGCTATTATTAAAAACTAATTTTCCGAGAAAAAAAATTTAATGCAGTTCGAAGAATGAGAAATGACCCCCCCGACCCGGAGCGGACGGAAAAGCCGACCGATTTGTGTCGGATGTGTCGATTCTTTCAGAGAAACAGAAGCCGAACGAGAAGCAGAAGAAATTCTTGAGATGGGGTGTTAACAATTGGTTTGTTTCACCAGGAGAACCCAAAAGACGCCCATTTTCATCTCCAAAGTCATAAAAGTCAATGATTATTAATTACATACAATAAAATTTTTGCTCATTTGTTGCTTTATGTGCTGATTATTTTCTCATAAGTAAAAGATAGCAGTGAAGCCTTTGACGGCATAAAAAAATTCAACTAATTTGAATTACTTAAATAAGTATTAAGATTTTTCAACTCAGGACAATTTGTTGGACCGAAATAATCACTTTTCCAGTAATTTATGGGCGTTTTAATATTACTGCTGACGCCCATATTTAATCATTACGGAGTGATGGGCAGTTTTTTTTCACCGTAACCCTTTTTTTGTATGTATTTTTTGTATTTCAATCAATCATTTATTCACGCGTCGTTTGATATAAGTTTGTTAAGTATGAAATGAGGCAAAAAATACATTAAAAAAATTTATTTTGGGGATTTGTGCCAAATGGTCAAATTTTAATAGAACTTTTCTTTTTGAATAGAAATTCATTTTTTAAAATTTATATTCATTTTATTAATTTTAGATTTTTAAATTTTATGTCCCGAGGGAACTCTCTCCCCATTTTACCCCTTTTACTTTCTTTCAGAGAGCAACCGGAAATGTGAATGTTGAGACACATTTGAGCGACCGCAATCTGATGTTTGCATTGTATTTTGTTGTACTATATTGTATTTCACCAGTCGCTTCCGGGAATAATTATTAACTGTTTTTTTACTCTTTTAAACAGATGCAGAATGGAATTGGTGGGTCGAAGAATCCCTGGGACAAACATACCCCGGTCGAAACCTCCCAAATTCATTATGTAGTTATCTCAATTAAGTAAACTGTTTTAAAGATGTAAATGTAGCCTATTCGGGGTTTCCAAAATTTCCGACGATTGGAAACAGAGGTTACAGACAGAAAAGAAGGGAGTAAAATCTTTTTTTCCACGTAGGAAATCCAAATGGAGTGTTCTAATTAGCGGAGACCTCGTGGCCGGTTCATGCGAACTGCATTCATACCAATTTAGATCAATTTGCCTCCTCATTCTATTGTTAACCGTTTGAGAGAGGTTTATAATGCATTACGCGTACTAAAACGTTATAAACGTGAGAGGTAACACCAGCTTTGGGCTGACTTTCACCCAAAAGACCCGCAGAAAGGTCTCCTCGGTTTTAATTCCCGTATTTTACAAGTTCGCTCGTAACGCCATTAATCTTGTGAGTGGTCTTGAGATTCCCCTCCGAATGCTCCATTTGGGTCGTCGTATGTGACCGCTCATAAGTGATTAATCACAGGTTTAGGGCAGGAAGGATTAAAACTATCAGACATAAGAATCAGGTTAAACTCAACATTAAATTAAGATTATCTGTGCGAAATAAAACTTGAGCATAAGAACACCGGGCCGTCCATTGTGGAGCAAACTAGTGCATTTCAATGACATGAACCATGAGTTTGCTTATTTCAAAAACATGCATTATTATTCCTTAATTAGGCTTAACTCTTCCAGTGATTAGCACTGATTCGGGGGTTCAGGAGGTTGCTCTTCAGGAATTTAGCCTTGTTTTCAAGGTCTTCCCGCTTTCTGGGTTACAATCCGAAGATTCCCTCACTCGCAAACCTCCTCGGGCGCCATCTCTTCTTCGAACTCCGCATCATCCTCCGCCGAAGCCTCCTGCAAACACCACTCATTTCATCTTCCCCTCCACTTCCTCCCCTCCCCTCAACCAACCTGGTACTGCTGATACTCGGACACGAGGTCGTTCATGTTGGACTCCGCTTCCGTGAACTCCATCTCGTCCATCCCCTCCCCCGTGTACCAGTGGAGGAAGGCTTTCCTCCTGAACATGGCGGTGAACTGCTCGGATATTCTCCTGAATATCTCTTGGATGGCGGTCGTGTTGCCGATGAACGTCGCCGACATTTTGAGACCTCTCGGAGGAATGTCGCACACTGCAACTTTCACGTTGTTTGGAATCCATTCCACAAAATAGCTGAAATCAATTTTTATTTTAACTTTAATCCAGTAAAATTAGCTCAAAAATGAGAGTGAAGTTATTAATACATAAATTCCTTAGAAGCTGAAATTTAGTCAAATTATTCAGAGTATTATTATACATAAAATGTCAAAAGTCCTCAAAAATCGGGGAAAAAATGTCAAAAAAATTCCTTTTTCGCCATTTTCAGCAAAACGGTGAGTTTTATCGTAAAAATAGCCCAGTCAAAAATTATAGAGGATAAAATTATCTACCAAAAATGTATTAATACTTTTCTTCCTAAGAGTTACCGTTTCTGAGATATGACGATTCAAAAATTTGGATATTTGTGGCCATTTTCAATATTGCGACTTTTGAGGGGCGATTTACTCACTCAGGATGGTTTCCCTAAAATCCAACCAGATGCTTTCGAAAGCTTAAGATGTGCTCTTTCAATGAGCAAAATTAGAAAGAAATCCCAACTAACATTATTTTGATATTTGGTCTCAAAAACGGGCAAAAACTTCTAGAACTTTGAGCTCTCATAGTTTCCGAAGTTTTGTTGATGGAAACGTCAAACATGGTTCATTTTGAAGTCCTAATGTTACTTTTTAGCAATACATAGTTTGGTCGAAATTGTTGCTTTCAAAAAAAGTTATGGAAATTTTAAATTTTTTGTATGGGCAATTTTTAAAATTCATTCAACTTTTTGAGTCGTTATATCTCAGAAACGATGACTTTTAGGAAGAAAAGTATTAGTTCACTTTTTGTAGATAATTTTATCCTCTACAATTTTTATCTCAGCTATTTTTACGATAAAACTCACCGTTTTGCTGAAATTAGCGAATAAAAGTATAACTGTCGTTTATCTATAAAATCAGCAATGACTCAGTTCCAATCGGATACCATTTTGAGGAGAAATCAAATGGTTCAATGCAAAGGAGGCGCGTGTTTATGAAAATGATTAAGGCCAAGGGACCGGATGTTCTCCACGATATCAAAGACGTGGAACTCCACTGGAATCCGATCAAATGATTCCTCCATCTGCAGACTCATGCAGTGAACTCACCTCGAATTTTTATTCTGCACGTTGAGCATTTGTTCGTCGACTTCCTTCATCGACATGAGACCCCTGAAAATGGCCGCCACGGTGAGGTACCTTCCGTGCCTGGGATCGCACGCGGTCATCATGTTCTTCGAGTCGAACATCTGAAACAGGCCCGACAATCGTTTCCGTCCGGAGGAATCCCCAAATGCGGACAATCACCTGCTGAGTCAGCTCCGGCACGGTGAGCGCCCTGTACTGCTGACTGCCCCTCGCCGTCAGGGGAGCGAACCCAGGCATGAAGAAATGCAGCCGCGGAAAAGGCACCATGTTCACCGCCAGCTTTCTCAGGTCGGCGTTCAGCTGGCCGGGGAACCTGAGACAGGTTGTCACGCCAGACATTGTTACCTGCGACAATTCAGAGGTTTTCCTGCATTCATACAGATCATATTTTACAATAAAACAATGCCTTTGCTAATTGTTTTTACTCTCATCAAATAACTGTTAGTTGTAATTCCGGAAATGAATCGCGTGAACTTTTCCCGAGAAAGAGATTCCGTTGGAATTTTATATCCGAAATATCCTCTTTTTAATGTTTCTTTTATTTGGTCTGATAAGGAAAGTTCAATGGTTTCGAAGGATTAGGTTAAACAATGTGTTTACACGATTAATATTCATGCGAGGAAGAGGAGCAAATAAAAGACATCTCGCCAATTGTGTTTGCTCATTGTGAGCCATTGCCACTCACCGACACGAGATGATTCAGGTCGCCGTATGTGGGAGAAGCCAGCTTGAGCGTCCTGAAGCAAATGTCGTACAAAGCCTCATTGTCTATGCAGAAGGTTTCGTCGGTGTTTTCCACGAGCTGATGGACGGACAATGTCGCGTTGTAGGGCTCGACAACGGTGTCGGAAACCTGAAACAGGAGAGGCCGATTGTTCGTCGGAACAAGAGCGATAACGGCTTCTGAGACGCACTTTGGGAGAGGGAACGACACTGAATGAGTTCATGATGCGATCCGGGTACTCCTCGCGGATTTTCGATATGAGCAGGGTCCCCATTCCGGAGCCGGTGCCGCCCCCCAGAGAGTGCGCCAACTGGAAGCCCTGAAGACAGTCGCAGTTTTCGCTCTCCCGTCTCAGGACGTCCATCACGTTGTCCACCAACTCCGCTCCTTCTGTGTAGTGACCTTTGGCCCAGTTGTTACCTGAAGTTTTCATGACCGCTGTAATTCCACTCTTGCGCTGTGAACCTTCCCCGAAATTACCCACCTGCTCCACTTTGCCCGAAGACATAATTATCTGGGCGAAAGAGCATGCCGAATGGACCGGCGCGGACTGAATCCATAGTTCCTGGCTCCAAATCCACGAGGACGGCTCTGGGCACGTATTTCCCTCCTGAACACCAACAAATATCTTAACACTATAACGAGCGGAAAATCCAACCAGGAGAAACAGCCTACAAGAGCTCAATTTGTTGCAATTTTTCCGCTTTTCTTTGTATTTACTGTTATTTATTGCTTCTCTGACAGTTTAAATACTTTTCTGAACATAAACTCAAAGATAATCGCTTTCAATAAGGGTTAAAACAAAATGAGGTTATGCACACATTTATGCAAATCACATCATTTTTTCCCAAATAATTTTTCCTTGTTTGACCACAAACTATTTTTTGACATTTTGTCCACATACTGAGCCTATAAGAATGCTTCCTATCGTACCTTGTCCTTTTTGACTGCCACTTATGGGCACTGCCACTGTCACCTCAGGAGTCATCTTTTAATTCTTTATATGGGACTATTTCATGTTTATTTATACTGTATAAACGTTATACTGCCCCCTCAGACAGTATACTCTACAGTGGACCATATTTCGGGTTAAATCCTGGACAACTCTGTCGTGGTGAGCTTTCATTTTTTTCTTTAGTGAATGTTACATTATTATACTGAGTGCTCATTTGAACTAATTTTCATCTCATCTTTATTACCTTATTTCGAATTTGCATTGTCCCATGCTAATTCGGGGCGTAATCTTTGACCATTTCAACATAAAAAAATTTTTTTTAATCGATATGAAAGTATATTTACATCTCAAATGATATCTTCTAGCTTTGAAAGAGCGATTAAAACTTATTACGGCCAATATGGGCACTAATGACCACCAAAAAAGGCTAAAAATTTCAGAATTCCAATTAGTTGTGAGTTTTAATGTGATTTCTTATGTTTTTTATGTGTTAAGAACAATATACGAGGTTGTGGATAAATTTAATTGGGAAATAAGGTTACTGTGGAAGTGTCCGGCCTTTCTAGGTACATTCAAATTTTTTTCGGCTCCCTTTAGGAATTTCGAAAAAATGAATGAAAACACCCCAAATTTGAAAAAAATTAGTTGGGACGTAACGGAATACCAATGAAATTATCGGTTGGGTGTCAAGAATAACAGCCAAGGTCGTTGTAGTGTTTATTATTATAGAGCGGTCATTTCCAATCCCCATACCTGAAGCTTCGTTGTAGTAGACGTTGATCCTCTCCAACTGCAGTTCGTTGTCCCCATGGTAATTTCCTGCAGGATCAATCCCGTGCTCGTCGGATATTATCTCCCAAAACTGCAATTAAGGTAAAAGTTCTTCGGCTTCACTTTCCCTCCAAACGGGAAGCATCAATAAAGACGTAATTTTCACGGAAGAGTTCATTAATGATTGTGTGCGTTTTCTCTGCATAACTCGCAGTTATGAGGGGCACAACGTTGTCTGTTTGCTTTTGCTTTTTCTTCCTTATCAAAGGGCACAAACACGGGATTCCGTTGCACTTATCACGAGCTGAATCTACTCTATTGATTCCGATAGGGATTCTCCTAAGAGGGGTTTACGAGGACCGAAGATAAGCAATGAATGACGCTTTGAAAACCTGCCAAAACTATTATTAAATCACGTTTCAATTTATTTTCGGACTCTTTTTCGTCGCGGCATAATTTTTCTTTATTGTCTCGTTCTTCGCTGATATTCCAAGCATTATAGCATTTCTTCGAAGGAAAATATGGAAAGTGTAGGTTTTCCCCTCTTCAGGAGAGTATCCATGAATTCTCACAAAGACAAATTTTGTCTGAAACCCATTATAATATCTTCTTCATCACTGTAATTCGTTTTAGTTTTTACAGAGATAAGTTTTCTAAGAATACTTAAATTTTCAGTGTAAATTATTTTCGGTTGAACTTATTTAATTATCTTAATAAATCTTAATTTATTCAAATGAAAATAAAAATTTATCTACATTTTTTTACATCATCGTAAAAATGAAGGAATATACTTTGATTAAAACAGTGTAATACGTTTCGTCGTTTCTGTTGAAATTTTTATTATTTGATTATAATTATTATTTTAATAATTTTATAATCTGATCACTTATTCTAAACGCACATATTTTTTTAGAAATCTGTATATTAATATTTAAGTTTTACATTGCCTTCCTTTATCTAACCAAAAAACAAAAAGTTCAAAAAGTTATAAAAAATTTTTCTGATACGGTTCCGAAGTTTTTTACACTTTTTGTCTAACTTAATAGAAATTCCTCATATTTAGTAAGGTTTTTATTACCAAATTTATATTAAAAATCGAAACTTCTCTGGATATTATTAAACGTTCATTATCTGAACGTCTGAAGAAAAAACCTCCCAATTAAATTTTTAAACCATTTTAAATTCACATAAATACCAAATTATTAAAATGGCCCATCAGCCTTTTGTTGTTTATTACCTTTGACCCGATCTGGTTCCCGCACTGACCAGCCTGAAGATGGACGATTTCCCTCATTGTCTTCTATTAAAAAAAAAACAACAGAAAAGTAAGTCTCCTCGCACGGAAGCGGCGGCAGACACTGAGATACACAAGAACGCGCGCGCCGCCTATCACACTACAACCGCATGACAGCAGACTGCAACAGTTTCACATTCGGTTTCGTGAGTTTCGTTTATGCTTTTGTTTTTCTCTTTTTATTACATTGTGCATATAAAACTAAAATTTGACACATTATTATGTTACCGTATAATAATTTAGATTTTAAATAATTTCGAATCACAAATGAACGTTTAATAATATCCAGAGAAGTTTCGATTTTTAATATAAATTTAATAATAAAAACCTTACTAAATATGAGGAATTTCTATTAAGTTAGACAAAAAGTGTAAAAAACTTCGGAACCGTATCAGAAAAATTTTTTATAACTATTTACATGATATACAAAAGATCTATGTGAATTTCGTCGGAATTTATTTATTTAAATATATATACAGTATATTGCTAAAAATTATAATGGCGGAAAAATTTGAAAATGCATCAAAAAATATATGGGTGATTCCACGTGAAAGGGGTCGGTGGCCACAGGTCGACCCCCTCCGATTTTCTTCAAATTTTACAGGTTTGTACCTTAGTGCCTTGGATGAAAAATCCCCAAATTTTAGTTCGATATCTCCATCCGTTCCGGAGATATCGCCCCTTCAAAACAAAATGATGCATTCCATTTTCGACGTCCGACTCGAAAATCGACAATTTTCCACTCCATTCTGCAATACCTAATCGGTTCCCAAAGACAAGCTGTAGGAAATCTCCCACATAACCACTGTCTGACTCTCCCCACCGTTCTTTGGTTTAATAAAAAAGAATTTTCTAAAATTGCTTGTAATATATTGAATAATATCGACACTCTCTAATATAGCTGAAAGCCTTCTAATGCAAAAATGTTCTCTCACAAAAAAAAAAACAAAAAAAAAAGAGAAACTAAGCACACCAACGCCTCCAATTCTAAACTCGCCGCCGCGGCTGCGCCTAATACTTCCTTCATTCCCGGAATTGCGGCACGAACAATTTCCTCCTTTATTCACGGAATTACTAGAGCCAACAATTTATTTTTTTATTTTTTTTTTTATTTTCAAAAATCGCCAAGCGAACACAAGCTCAAAATTGACGAAAAAAGAAAGTCCTCAAATCTCGATGCCACCAACATAGATGGAAAGAGCGTGTCTCAAAACATAGAGAAACCAAGTTTGAGTTCAATCGGATCGGCGCAATTTATTTTACAAGCGTTTAAAGTTGAAAAAACAAGGCACAGGTAGCTACCTTGGGTGTTTTCTCAAAAATTGACAAAAAAAGAAGGTACTCAAATCTCGATGCCACCAACATAGATGGAAAGAGCGTGTCTGAAAACATAGGGAAACCAAGTTTGAGTTCAATCGGATCGGCGCAATTTATTTTACAAGCGTTTATAGTTGAAAAAACAAGGCACAGGTAGCTACCTTGGGTGTTTTCTCAAAAATTGACAAAAAACGAAGGTCCTCAAATCTCGATGCCACCAACATAGATGGAAAGAGCGTGTCTGAAAACATAGGGAAACCAAGTTTGAGTTCAATCGGATCGGCGGAAATTATTTTATCCGAGTTTAAAGTTGAAAAAAATAGGCACAGGTAGCAACCTTTGGACTTTTTTTGAAACATCATGAAAATCGAAGGTCCTCAAATCTCGATGCCACCAACATAGATGGAAAGAGCGTGTCTGAAAACATAGGGAAACCAAGTTTGAGTTCAATCGGATCGGCGGAAATTATTTTATCCGAGTTTAAAGTTGAAAAAAATAGGCACAGGTAGCAACCTTTGGACTTTTTTTGAAACATCATGAAAATCGAAGGTCCTCAAATCTCGATGCCACCAACATAGATGGAAAGAGCGCGTCTGAAAACATAGGGAAACCAAGTTTGAGTTCAATCGGATCGGCGCAATTTATTTTACAAGCGTTTAAAGTTGAAAAAACGACTTACCACGTGACTTTTTCAAAAAATTGACAAAAAACGAAGGTACTCAAATCTCGATGCCACCAACATAGATGGAAAGAGCGTGTCTGAAAACCTAGGAAAACCAAGTTTGAGTTCAATCGGATCGGCGGAAATTATTTTATCCGAGTTTAAAGTTGAAAAAACAAGGCACAGGTAGCTACCTTGGGTGTTTTCTCAAAAATTGACAAAAAACGAAGGTCCACAAATCTCGATGCCACCAACATAGATGGAAAGAGCGTGTCTGAAAACATAGGGAAACCAAGTTTGAGTTCAATCGGATCGGCGCTATTTATTTTACAAGCGTTTAAATTTGAAAAAACAAGGCACAGGTAGCTACCTTGAGTGTTTTCTCAAAAATTGACAAAAAACGAAGGTCCTCAAATCTCGATGCCACCAACATAGATGGAAAGAGCGTGTCTGAAAACATAGGGAAACCAAGTTTAGTTCAATCGGATCGGCGGAAATTATTTTATCCGAGTTTAAAGTCGAAAAAACGACTTACCACGTGACTTTTCTCAAAAATTTACGAAAGACGAAAGTCCTCAATTCTCGATGCCACCAGCATAGATCGAAAGAACGTGTCTGAAAACATAGAAAAACCCAGTTTGAGTTCAATCGGATCGGCGGAATTTATTTTACAAGGTTTTAATTAACTCTTTAATTATTTTCCATTACTTTCATATGAAGGCTTTCTTTTAGTTGAGGCAAATAATAGACA
>JAQIBA010000072.1:573612-592148 GCA_028293925.1 Brueelia nebulosa | reverse complement strand
GGGGGGCGAGGCAAAGGCATTGTCGGCATTGACGCTCCCGAATTAGGCGACCGCAGACGGAAGGACTCCCGGGAGGAAAATAAGAACCGCCACATCCCAGAGAATGGAGGGAGGGCGGAAGGTTGTAATTTGGGGCGGCGCAGAAGGGTTGCCGTTGTGCACGAGGGCGAGGGCCGCAGTTGGCAGTTTTAGCAACGAAAGAAGTCGCATTCCAATGTTAACTTCCACAGTTTATAAGGAAAAGTGTATTGCCTCTATTGTATTGGCCAGTCATCACTTCTGCTTCTGTTCGAATAATAAAACCGTGAAAAATTACAAAAGTATTTTGACAATACTATTAATAATAAATTCGTCTCATTAAAATAACAAATTGTACAAAACATAACATTCCTCTTAATCTTCTGCTTGTTCTTGACACTGTCTTAACATTCCTAATAGTTCTATTATTAGTTATTAATAGCTCCATAATTCTACTGTTAATTTTAAAGAAAAACTCTTCGTTTCTTCTGTTATTAATTAATTTTATATTTATAAATGTTGTAAAGCATTTTACTGAAATTTCATTTTGTATGTAACTCTGCGGTGGAAAAGGAAATATTTTCTATTGTGAAAATACTTTTGAGCGCTACTGTAAAACCCGTGTTAGACATTCAAAGAGAGTTATTGTTACTCTGCACAATTCGTGTAAGTGACGCCCCAACCTTTTCTCAAATAGACACAATGTTTATTTTTTGAAAAAAATTGCCATCGTTTTTATTATATTTTATTGATAAAGTGTTGTTCAAATTTTTCACTGTCAACTTTGTTGAAAATTGTCGTCTTTGTTGTATTTATTATAATTATTACATAAAGTCATAAATAAATTCCCTGGGTTTATATAAAAATTACTTTTGATCCCAAAAAATAGTTGTCCTTGTAATGTGAGGTTTCCTTTTGTTGAAAAGACTCATTGTTCTTTTAACCCTTTATCCAACTGAGAGGGAATTTAATAAATTAATTGATGCAAATGAAACTCTTTTAAAAAAGACGAAAACCGCAAAGTATTCATTTTCGAATTCTATGTAAATGCTAATCATTGTTTATAAAAACTTTGAATCCTAAGAATTAAGTACATAACCGCTTTAGTTTGGTTACTCAAAAACTGAAAAAAATAAATAAAAAAAGCAAAATAGATGCGAAGCTTTAAAGAAAAATGGAAATTCAAAAAAACAAAGAGAAAGAGAGAGCGTAGCGAAATAAAGAAAACACACCGATTGAAGAGAAAGGAAAAAAACGAAAAACGACTCATAAAAGAGCGGAAGTTACTTATGACTCTCCCTAATAAGTTCTTCGGCCATAATCTACATAATGAGAGAAAACTCAGACGAAAGACAGATGTTTATTAAGACATTTTACGGCCATAAAATTTGAACTCATCTGAAAAAAACAATTTGGTTTTGTAACGGTTTTTCCAGAACGGTTGGAAATCTGCAAATGGGAAAAGCAAAGCCATTCTGTAGTGGGAAAACTCCAAAAACTCACCAAAAGGTGGGTTCTTCAGGGAAAAGAAAGCGGAATTTTATCTGGGAAATCATCTCCGTGTTCAACTGCCCTCGAACGACTAATGGCATTTTTTGAAGTCGAATTCTGAGGAATCCTTTTGAAATACAATTTTCTCGTTTTAATTACACATTTCGTTGGGTTCACGTTTAAAAATTACGCATGATAAGTATTAAAATAATTATGTGACTGGTTAATAACTCAAATCGAATTAGCATTCATTAGAAGTAATCATAATAATTACGGCAAAGTCGCGGTGGTTTAAAAAATGCATAAAAAAACTTTTTCCTTTCGAAAAGGAAAATTTAAATATTTTACTGCTTCACCTGAAAACCCCGTAAGATCGTAAAACCCTAATAAACGCAATAAAAATTAATAATGGTCGTATTTTCCCTTTTTGTATTGTAATTTGGCTAATACTTCTTTTTTCTAAAATTAGAATAAGTTTTATACGTAATAATAACGTTAATAACATTGAAAAAATGGCGAGCTTTTAAAAAGTTTATGGAGACTAAATGCGAATGCAGGTGAAGGCTAAGTGGGCTGGGCCGTATAAATTTTGCTGGACTTTTATTTTAGCAGGGAAAATCAAGGCCTTACCCTTTACTTACCATTTTAACGTTTAAATCGTATTCATATTCAAACTGACAGACTTGGACAAACAAATTTGAATTTTGACTTGTTCAAATCGACAAATCAGAATGTTGGATTTGTCGTGACTCCCAATCTGAACAGTCTAAAATTCAAGGCATTATGCTTTTTCAGTATTGAGATTATTTAAAAGTTTGGTTTGGTTGAAAATTAAAAATCAAAAATAGCTGAGTGTTTTTACTCTATGACTCATCCGCACGTGTCGTAAATTAAGTTGGCATCACTGACGTTAAAGCCAACATATTTCCTAAATTTGTTTTTATGTGGCTCTTTCAATAATTGTGCCTTAATTTCTTTCATTTTTCAAAGGTATGAATTTCTAATATTTTTTTCCTAGTTCACAAAGTGGTTTTCGACATATAATCGAGGTTGTTATTGCTTCACGTGATTCACAAAATAAGTTTCTCTTACAATTTTTGTTTTTAATCTAACCAGGTTAGGTTAAGCGGTTAGGTTAAATATTATTGAACTGAAGTTACATCTGGGTGTTTTATTTTTAAATTTGAATATCGTAAGATTCTGCAAAAACCAAGATTGTTATCTCTTTTAATATTCGTTCTGTAGCTAAATGTATTTTTAAATTGGGGTAATGATAATTCAGATAAAGTTGTTAACAAATTATGCAATGGGGAAATATGGTTGACTGAGTAAGCAATGAATTAAGTTCTTACAACATTCAGTGCAACAGCACACAGACATCTACATGGACACTTAGTTGACTTTATCACTGTCACAAGGGTATTTCATTAAATTTCAACTTCATTAAAAAATATAAAATGTGAATGGTTACAAATTTTGTAGTAATTAAAGTTTCATCCATTTTCGTTCATATTTATTCATTTTATGGTAAAGCTTTTCACTAACAGCATTTTTTTCTGTTTTAGGGTTTGCTTAGGTCTATTAATTTCCAGTGTCTTTCTTTCCTTATCTTTGGTTTTAAACCTTTGTCAAAGACCATGGTTAAGTTTCTATTAAAATCAGTTTTATAGAAATGAAATTTTGAGTTTTATTCATTTCTTGTGAAGATTTGCTCAGAAAAAATCCAGCAGTTAATCTTACATGTTTTTGAATTCCCAAATTAATGTGGCAAAATAATCTCCCAAATTAAGCATTCAACAGAAGTATGTGAGCTTTCAAAAAAAGTATGACCTTATAGAATATCAGCTTTTAATTACATATAATTGGGCACATTTTTGCGTACCTATTTATTTAATCATGAAAAAATTCAACTGAGACTGACTGAATTAATGAAAAATAATACTCTTCTGTTCACCACCAGGAGAAGGAATGGAGATTTTAATTTTATAGTTATGTAATAGGATTTTTTATAAAATATTTCCGATTATGTATTTCGATGTATCGACAATAAATAATATTGCCTTTTACGTACGCACAGAGAATTTAAACGTAACGTCTCACTGTTTTGATAAAAACAACAAAATACGCTCCGTAAAGCTGCGAACACCCCGAACTTACGAAATACTCGACACCGACTCTAATTTCAAATGCTTTTTAACGGAACTGAGTGATTTTCTTTCGTTGCAGTCCCATTCGAAATGAGTAGTCGCCATTTTGTCGGCCGTCGGCTTTCAAAAAGCCATCCTATTTTGTTTTTTTCCGTTACCGTTCAAGAGTGTTTTGTTTTTTATAACAAACGGATATGGAAGATACTTTTATGCAGAAGTAGAATGCATTTGCAGTCACAGCACATTCAGACCGAATTTGACTCTATGGTTAAGTGGAAAAGATAAGAGAGAAAACAGTCGTTTTTATTATTACGATGTAGCAAAACTTGAGATGTTCAAACAAAGTTTCTGTATTTTTCCTCCTTTTTCTCTTTTTTTCATATTCTTTCTTGCCTCTTTGTCCCCTTTTTTCTTTCTTTTCTTCGTTCGCCCCCTTATTGTTTTTCTTTTTCTCCTTTAATCATTCTTCTCTGTTTCTTCTGATTATCGTTATATAAATGAGAAGTGTAAAACGTCTACGACCGAGCGATAAGACGCAAGTAGAGGCCAAGCAAAAGACTGCTTTTCTAAAAAAGTTGGGGTTCAGCGTAGAATATATGAAAATAAGAAAACTCACATAAAATAATTAACAGAGGGAGAGAAATTGAAAAGGTTAACAACCAAGAAAGGATAGGGAAATAGAAAATATGGAGAAACATTACCATTTAACCCTTTATCTGCCATTGTACCTGGCAAGTGGGGAGAAAAAATGGAGCGGTTGATGGACTCTAATGGTGTATGCACCGAGTAAAAGAAGATAAAAAGCCTGATTTGTTGTAAATATGATGGTGGTATTTTACAATACATACTATTATCATTATTAAGAAGTGTAAAAACCAAAGAAGTAATAAATTAAAAACAGTAAAAGACAATGCAAAGCACAAAAATACAAAACAGTTAAAAGAATAATAAAAGATTATGTAAAGATGAAATGGAAAAGATTAGAATAAGAATAAGAGGGCAACGAGGAGAAAGAAAGAAAATGTTGTCGGCCATGTTGCGAGCGGAGGGGCACGAAAGCTCTGCCATGGCAACGGTTGGGCAACGGTTGGCTGCCCTGTGGAGCGAGACGGTTGTTTCCCAGGGAAGTGTCAAAGGGGCGAATGGCGTCGCCGGCCGAGGCTCGTAATTAGGCGAGCCAATCGTGGCCAGTTTCGTTCCTCCACAAATCCACTCAAATTTAAATAATGATCAACCGAAAAAATGTGGGTTTAACCGCATTTAATTTAAATATGGGGGTTCCTCAAAACCTGCGCGGCTCCTCACTAATATTTTCCCTCTGATTTGTGTTATTACGGACTTTATCATCGGCTATCGGCTGCTTTATTTGCATATTGATTTGGGTATTATTCCCCTCCCCTCCTCCCCTCCCTTCATCCATTTTCTTTTGCAACAAACGTACAATTTACAACGCGTAGTTCCCTTTTGTACTCGCCTACTCGCTTTTCTCCTCTTCGTTACATCTCATGTCGACTAATTGACGCTTCAGCGGTCGGATGAACCCTTCCATCATTTAATGGAAGATGGATGGACAAAGATGGAAGAGCATGGCTCTTTCAGCTGAACATGACTGTTTCATGAATGGTACCACCGTTCTACATCAATCACTAAGTTTTTTTTCAATAATTTGCGTTTAGCGAATCACAATAACTTTGTTAGAGTGAAAATTTTGTGAGTTTTCACAGTTCGGTACCGAAAAGACGTAGAACAATGAATGTTGCGCCATCTCAAAGAGCACGAAAAACAATACTATGGTGCAAAAACACGTCCTCGTGGGTCATATGCTTACCCCGCAGTTGGGGAATGAAGTTGACCGCTTTTAATGGAAGCGCGAAAAGTGGGAACTTTGGCATTTTCTTCGAGCGTTAATTAGAATTGAAGCAAAATTTTGGTTGTTATGATAAGGGCAAATTCCAAAGTATTTGAGTATATTTATGTCAACGTTGATTCATTATTAAACTTTTTGGTCCTATTATTCAATCCTTAATGAAGTGATTATCATAATTAGTGAAATAAGTCAAACGAAAAATGTAAAATATGTAAAACTCCAAAAGAAATGAAAAATGTTCTAAAAGAAACCAAGATGGCTGTCTTAGAGGGCCGGATGTTCTGTCCGGCGACCTTGAGAGGCAACCGTCGTGGCAGCCAATGAGAGAGGAGAGCAGGGAGCCATCCGGGGGCGAAACGGCGGGCATTCGGCCGATTAGCCCGATAACATCTTGGCCTAAAAGCCAATTAAAAAAGACCGAAGTGGCGGCAAATGGCCACGGAGGAACGAGGAGGAAATTGCCTGTTACGGGCAGAGAGGGAAAAAAAAGAAATTTGGTCACTGGAGGTAATGGGAATCGGCGGAATGAGGGGGGAAATCCGAATGAGAAAAAGCACAAAAAACGTAAATTACTGTGGGGCCAAGTTTTAATAAGAAAGTACCCAGATAAATATTCATGGACGCTGCAATTTGGAACGAACATATTCCGAAGTTAAAAAGCACAAATCAATATAATCAAAGCAGATCAATTGCATTTAACAATAGCAACAAAAAATATGCCAGAAGGGAATTAAAAATTCAAAGTAATAGACGAGCAGAAAACATCTAATTTCCTGCGCGGAGAAGACAGTTATTTGACGGGCGGGGCGTGGCCTTCCCGATGAGCTGCCAGGCGAGGGCTTCCTCACCAGGGTCCCGGGGCCCCGAAAATGTCGGCGGAGCCCTCACGTGGGAGGGAGCTCGTCCGCGCGTGGCCCCGGGTCAGGGGTCACCCTCTCACGTGACACGCGACCCTCGACGGGCCCCCATTCATTGGCAGGGCCCCGAATGGGGATAAAGGGGCAGTACTCGACGCCGGCAGTTGATTTCTCAGAAACAGAGTTTCTTCTGTTTTGCTATGATGTTGTCTTTCGTTGTCGAAAGTATGAAGATTCGTTGCAGCGTGGAGAATACAGTTTAGAATAAATATTTTGAAAAAGCATTGTGAAAAGGTTTTAGAAGAGCTCAATAAATTTTAACATAATTTTTTAACAGTCATGTAATTCAATGATTAACAATGCAGGCACCAATGACAAGGAAACGAGATGTTTGGTGTCAGTCCCGATAATTCACATCGTCAAACGCTAGAATTTGATTTATTCCGTCTGTCCTGGGATTTAATCCTTGGTGTTTTTAAAAGAGCTGATAATAAAGTACTTAATATTTAGTGAGCTTTATAGGTAAGCATTTGTCTGTCGTCTGCTTCAGGTAGAGATGCCACCTAAGAAGGCGGAGGAGCCGGAGAAGAAGCCGCTCATCGGGCGCGTGGGTACGAATTTGAAAGTGGGCATTGTGGGCATACCCAACGTGGGCAAGTCGACATTCTTCAACGTCCTCACGAAGAGTCAGGCGGCGGCAGAGAACTTCCCCTTCTGCACCATCGACCCCAATGAAAATAAGTATACTTTGGCCACGGGAGGCGTCTCTCCGCGACAGCTTATTGGGTTTGCTTTTGTTCACGTAGGGTACCTGTGCCTGACGAGAGGTTCGACTATCTGTGCCAGTACTTCAAGCCCCTCAGGTGAGTCGTGGTTGGTTCCTTTGTCGGCCTCGAGCCACGATTCCTTTGCGAATACGCGCATCTGCCCCCATTCACGCAATTAAAATAATGAAGTTCATTAAAAAATTAAGTGCTAATAAAATAATAGGAGAGGTCGGAATTAATTAGCTCAACCCCATCGTTGAGCTCAAATTATAAACAAAAGGAGGGAGCGGAACAATAGGGGAGGGAAGGGAAGGGTGAGAAGAGAAAAATCCAAAATAAAAAGAAATAATGACACAAAATTAGGCCGATTGTTCCTGCGAAGGCGAACTCGCATGGCGCCGTCAGAGATATTATAAATGTTATTTTCATCTGCTTAAACTCCCCAACGAAAACTCCACCCCCATCAATTTGGGGTTGTTTTAATCATAGCGAACGATTTCTCCCGAGTTCCCCTTACATCTTCTTCCTCTTCCAGCAAAGTTCCCGCCTTCCTCAACGTCGTCGACATCGCCGGACTCGTGAAGGGCGCGGCCCAGGGCCAGGGCCTGGGAAATGCCTTCCTCTCCCACATCAAGGCCTGCGACGCCGTCTTCCACCTCCTGCGTGAGTGACGGACCGCCCCCGGCCACCCCCGCCCCCCCACAGCCCCTCCTCACTTGGCCTCTCTTCCAGGAGCCTTCGAGGACGAGGATGTCACCCACGTCGAGGGGGAGGTCAACCCCGTCCGGGACCTGGAAATCATAGCGGAGGAACTGCGGCTGAAGGACGAGGAGTACCTGATGCAGAACCTGGAGAAGCTGGAGAGGACCGTGCTTCGAGGGGGAGACAAGAAGTTGAAGCCGGAATATGTGAGTGTGTGAGGGTGGGGGTGGGGGCGGGGGCGGGGGCAGGTTCGTGCAGGCGGTCGAGGGAAAGAGAGGAATTATGTCGGTTGAATGTAATCTCTGATCTGAATAATTGAATGGCGTGAAAGGCTTGTCTTATTAACAGGCATTGACATTGTCGTCGTTGAATACAGTTAACCACTGAGAGGCGTAGACCTCCGGGTGTGCGGACCCGCTCTTTCGCGCCGATCTCTGCTGAGTCACTCCACCGCCTGCCGGGAATGGAAAATGTTACAAAGCCTAATTGATTTCGAGGAATTCTTTGCTGGCGGGGTTCGAGGCCGAGAAACCACCATCGCCCGCTTTGGTTTCTCCCTCCCGCGCCCCGAAGCCCGGGGGAGGGCGGTTATGTCGCCGGAGTTGCTGAGGGCGACAGTATTGTCCTGCAGCAGTGCACCGACTCCGTTTCCTCCTTATGCGTATAAATATATTTCATTTTATGTAAATTCAATTGGTCGAATTGAATTGAAGGAAACCATTTTGGACAATTTCGAAGAAGACAGTTTGGGCGAAGAGTGTACTCAAAGGATATGGTTTTGTTGCAGGATATTCTCTGCAGGATAAAGACGATGCTCGTCGACGAGAAGAAGCACTTGCGGTTCGGAGATTGGAATGCCAACGAAGTAAGTCTCAGTGTTCAGAAGAAATGTGGTATTTTATCTGAAACAGGAAAATGGGGAAGAAGGTGCTGTGGATAGAAAGAAAAGACTGGAAAGCGAAGTTGAGAGAAAAAGGGAACTCATTGATGGAAGATGTAGGGGAAGAAGCGAAAAAAAGGCAAAAAGAAGAGGAAAAAAAGAAAAATTGTTGAAAAAAAGTAAAAAAAAGTAGTAAAAACAAAGGGAAAAATAAGTGGAAAAAGGCATTAAAAAAGAAGGAAAAGGAATGGTAAAGGATGGGAATAGAATAGAAAAAGAAGCAAAAGAGAAGCAATAAAGGAAAAAATAAAAGAAGAAAAGAATAATAGAAATAATAGGATGAAGTTGAAGATCATAAAAAATTATGAAGATCGTAGTTTTGCGTCTTTCTTTTCACCCAGAAAATTGTGTTGGGGCCCCCCCAAGGTCAGGCCGCACTTTCTTCCCGATGGCCTCCAAGGGAACCACTTCCTGTGCCTTAATGGCCAGATCGCGGGTCGGCCCCCCACCCAACAATGCCATGCGGGTGGTCTCACGGGTTGTGCCAAAGCGTCTTCCCTTTCCGTGGACTCCTCATGTGTCAAGAGCTCATTAAATCAATTTGGAATGTTTGTAAAGCGATCCATCTGCGAGAGGAATGTCGAATCACCGCGATGGAGAGATTAGCGCAGTACGCGGCCGTACCTGGCTCGAGGAGGGAAAGGCAGTCGCGGACACCCCTGTCGGCAGGGTGGGGGATGGGGTGGAGGGGCGGAGAGGCGGAGAGGGAGTGACTGAGGGTTTCCTGTTTGCAGATAGAGGTGCTGAACAAGCACATGTTCCTCACGACGAAGCCGGTCATCTATCTGGTGAATCTGTCGGAGAAGGATTACATTAGGAAGAAGAACAAATGGTGAGTTGGTGGCTTATATCTTTTCATGTCTTTGAGAGTTTGTCTTTCTGTTTTTATGTAATGGTGGAAGAGAAAGAAAGGTGTTAAAGAAAGAAGAGTTTTTATTTTGGTGGTAATATTTTACGTTAATATTAATCTGAGACGGACAAAGAACGATTTACTGAGCTTTTTTCCTTCTTTTTTGCTTCCTCATTTTGTGCTGCATTTTCCTTTTTATTTCATTCTTTTTTTCTTGATAACTTTCTTTTATCTTTTTCATAATTTTATTTTCATTTCCTCCTTCGTCCTCTTCTTCGTGTTCTTTGTATTCTTTTCTTCTATGAGTCGCAGTCTTTTTCATCTTCTACTTCTCATTGTTCTACTGTTCTAATTTATTTTCTCACTGCATTCTTTTCTTTTCCTTCGTTACTTTTTTCTAATTTTTTTCCTCCTTTTTCTTATTCTTCATATTCTTCTTCTGTTCTTCTCTCTGTATCTGCGGCGAAAGTAACTAATCACATCTGATCCAATAATCCATTTCAGGTTAATTAAGATCAAGGAATGGGTGGACAAAAACGACTCGGGGGCGAGCATCATCCCCTTCTCGGGGGTGTTCGAGCACAAACTGTCAGAAATGCCGGAGGACGAGAGGAGCGCGTACCTCAAGGAAGTGGGAGCCACCAGGTGAGTGAGGGCTGCAATTGGGGGGCGCAAGGGGAGAGAGGGCTGCAATTGGGGGGCGCAAGGGGAGAGAGGGCTGCAATTGGGGGGCGCAAGGGGAGAGAGGGCTGCAATTGGGGGGCGCAAGGGGAGAGAGGGCTGCTGGCGTTGCCTCGGACGAAACCAAGTCGACCTGCTCGAGTTCTTAAGAGCGGCAACGTGATTAAAATCGATGCGACGTCTCAATGATACCAATTCAGTCCACGTAGCACGTAATTGTTCCTGGAAAGGTGGAAACGTGATGATTTGCCCCATCAAGTACCTGAAATTAATACCGAGGGCTTCGTCTCTCCTCGTCCGACGCCCCTTTGTCCCCCGGGACGGAGGGCGTCGCTGGAGATGGCAGTCCCTGGGGATTGGGCAACCAGGGGGCGGGGCTCCTCCCACGACAAGTGGCACTAACCGAGACGGGACGTGGAAGCAGGCTGGGCGAAGGCGACATGCACGGACGACGGTCGCTTTCAGGTCGGGCTGTTCCCGCGAACATTATGGTTCCGCTCGTCCGTCACGTTCACCTTTTTAGTTTTGGCTAATTTATTTTGGGTGGTCACGTGACGTAACGGTCCGCAAATGGGGACCGAAAATTGCAGAGGTCTTTCTGGATTGAATTGAACGCTCTGATTGGCGAGGCGATGAGCTCTGCGAGGCGCCATATTGACTCAGTCAACGCTCCTTTGATATAAAATCTAAGATTTGAATAATCCGAATGCACGTGCAGATGTGATTTAAGGGGTTGAAACTTTTCTGGGAAAAGAAAAGAAATAAATTCAGATGAATTGCGTAATTCAGTGCTATTATCCTCTTTCGCGGAAATGGTTCAACCCCTTGGGTCACGTTCGACCCCAACTTTTAGACTTTTCAACTCAAAGTATTGCTTTTCATTTTTTGCCTCGTTTTCAAAACAAAATACGTTTTTTTCTCTTATTTTATGTTCAAATTTTATTTATTAACAGTTTTTTTTGCATTCACCATTGTGAATTTGCATGTCTACGCTATATTTTCCCCCTCTTTCAAGTCGCCACGAAACAAAAGCTCTCTTCTATGTTTTCGCTCTCCCTCCCCGAACCTTCGCCATGAGGGGAAAAGGTTCATTGGGTGCCTGGGGTTATTAACCGGTGGGTCCGCCCTGTGATCCGGTCCTGGTAATAAGTATAATTTGTCCGGGTTCCCCAGAAAACAAAGTGAAATCGAGCTCAAGGACATGATTTTTAATTTGAAATAACTGCAAATGGAAACGCGGCCAAATAATTGGCCTCTTTCCCCTCCCCTCCCCTCCCCTCCCCCTTTATCGTCTCAGAAAACCTCTCTTTGAGTTTAACACTAAAAAGGGGGAAAACAAAGAGAAAAGTGAAAAAGTTAGAGGAAAAATATAAAAAACTCTTATTGGTAAGAATAAAAAGGGAAAAAAATCGAAGGGGAAAAATGGGAAAGTGTAAAAAAGGAAAAGGATGAAGAGGGAAAAAGATAAATCGTGAAATAGACAGAAGAGTAAAAAAAGAGGAAAGAGGGAAATTGAGAAAATAAAGAAAGACAAACAGAAGAAAATAAGGAAGCGAGGAAAGAATGAAGAAGAATAACAGAAATCTCTCATTAAAGTTACGGATAAAAAGATAAGGAAAAAGTGTAAAGAGAAAACGGGAAAAGGGAAAGAGAGAAACGTATTATAGAAAAATATAAAAGATGATAAAAAAGAAAGAAACCTTTTTTGTTTCAGCAACCTGGACAAGATAATCACGACGGGGTACAAAGCTCTCCAGCTCCAGTACTTCTTCACCTCGGGGCCTGACGAGGTCAAAGCGTGGACGATCCAGGTAGGCCGTGCTTTCGCCCCTCCACCCCCGCGACCGCCTCGGGGGATGCAATCGTTCACAGTCAGTTTGTCAACAAGAAGAGGCGATTGATTTAAGTCACGCGACCGATGCGGTGATAGCCGCGGGGCTGTTTCACCCTTCCGGCCGAGAGGCCAATCGGAGACTGGGGGTGGAAGGGGGCGGCTGTCGTGGGGGTTGTCTTGAACCCCTTGGGACGGGAACGCAATCACCAAATCATTTCATTCCCGGGCCATTATGGTAATTTAATGGCGGTGATTTTCGGTCGAATGAGAGTCCCTCACCTCCGATTGTTTTATTCTAATAAAAAGCGTTTAAAAAGCGGGCGGGGCAGAGTCCGTCATGGTGTGCGGGGCACTCTAAGTGCTGTGCCTGGGATGGAATGGAATGGAGAACGGGTTAGGGGTTACGCTCGAAAGGTTCGGCTTCTCGGAAAGCGTACAGTATTTGCAATACAGAACGGCCAATCGGTGCAATCTTTTACATTGGAAATAATGTATGCGATGTAATTGTAGTGTAACAATCGCTACAGATTGTCCTTTTTATGCTCAATGCTTTTTTTTAATGGCATAGTTTTTTAGCCTTTTCCCCTTCTTCTCTTCTTCCCTCAAATTGTTGTTAAATTGAACGACCAAACTCCGGTCATTTTGGTCATTTTGACCGCTGGGAACATTAATTAAGCGCTCCACCAAAGATTTATCACTTTTAGGAATTAATATTTTTGTGCTTTAATCTTTTATCTTTGGGGAATTAAAAAAGGAGAAAAAAAAATAAAGAGAAAACAGTAAAAGAAAGAAAAAAGGTTAAAAATATACAGGCAAGCGGGAGAAAAATATAAAAAAAGGATGAAAAGAAATGCGTGAAGAATAATAATAAATAAGGAAAAATCAAAAAGTAGGAAGAGAGAAAAGCAAAGGAAAAGGGAAAATAAAAGAGGAGAAGAATTTTAAAAAGAGAAAATGGAAGGAAAGCGAAAGAGAAACAGGACAAAATAGAAAAAAATATTGGAAAAGAAAAGGTAAAAATGATAACGAAAAAAAGAAAGAAAATAAAAAAGGAAAAAGGCAAGGAAAACGAAGGAAAATAGGGAAAAGGGAAAAATTAAAAGAGAAGATAAAAATGAAAATGATAATAATAAATAAGGAAAAGGAATAATAACGATAATTATTTTAATTATTTTAATTGTTTATTGTAAATTTGTATCTTAAATTTATTTTTGTAAAGTTTTATCTGAATACTTTGAAATTCTTATTGCCTGTAATTCAAATTGAATAATAATAAAGAAACTTTGTAAAAATAAAAAACCGTAATACCTACGGGTGAAATAGGGTAGAAATATATTATTATTATTATTTTTATTAAATATAAGGAAAAAGCCAAAAAAGGAAAGAGAAAAGAAAATAAAAAATCTAATGGCACAGACTAACAAGAAATGCAAAAATAAGACTGAAGAATTTTTTGATTGTACCTTTAATTATCTGTTTATCTATGGCTTTATCTGCCGGGATTCCGCCTCAACACTGCAGATACTTTCTACCCCTTACGTCACTTGGAAGCAGAAACCTTTTCGAGCCTTAGAGAGGGCGGTGCCCAAAGGAACCCGCAACGAATTCCGCACCGGCAGAAAGTGTTCATTATAATGTTTCGCATTATAATGATCCGTTTCCTCCACTTGAGAAAGCATTTTTCTCTCCATTTCCTCTTTCTCACTAATTAAAAATTCATTGTTTCTCCCCCCCTCCCCCTCCCCCTCCCCCCGCCCTCCCCCTTTGAGCAAAATTAAAAAATTAATGGAAGCGCCGATTTAATTAACCCTTTGAGTGCGTTCGACGATTCGAACATAATCGTCGTCGCGAATATAATTAATGCGTTTACACAATTTATAATAAAAAATGAAATATTTAATGTAAAAAATTGACTTTTCCTTAAATAATATAAATAAATAAAAATATTAAATAATAAAGTCAAAAATTTTTAAGTTTTTGTTTCACTGTAATAAAATAAAATCTTTAAAATAAAATACAGTAAATAAAATAAATATTATGTGAATATTGTATCCAACTTTTTGGGTTTTTTTTATTATACTTTTTTACATTATTTTAATATTTATCAATAATAATATATAAATAAAGTACGGTAGTTTTAATAAAATAATAAATTTTTTTTATTACAAAAGTATAAAACAAATGTTTATAGCATTTTATTTATAATCTGTGGTTTGGGAAGCGAAACTTGGAGACGGGGGTGTAAACCTCCCCTATAGGGGAGGGAGGAAACCTCCTCGATAAGGCCCATTTGGCCAAATTATAAATTTCCATAATGGGGCTACCAAATGACCGAATGGGGCCCTAATGAGGGGTATTCACACGCGGGAACCCATATC
Organism: Brueelia nebulosa; assembly: GCA_028293925.1. Taxonomy (NCBI): domain Eukaryota; kingdom Metazoa; phylum Arthropoda; class Insecta; order Psocodea; family Philopteridae; genus Brueelia; species Brueelia nebulosa. Next base: position 577,616 of record JAQIBA010000072.1, on the reverse strand, counting down.
GATTCAAATGGCGGCTTTCGTGAGGGAAACGCGCCGAGGAAATAATTTATTTAAGTACTTGTCCATCGGCCATTTTCTTTCTTCGCCCCCTCGCCCCCCTCGCCCTCTCCACCCCCCACCGCCCCCAAAACGGGTTTTCTTCGTCCTGATATGCGTCAACAATCTCCCGGCTCCGGAACAGAAGCGACTAACTCTTCTTTCTTCTGCCATACAGTGGCCATACAGTATGATGTGGCCATTGTAAAACATCCCTTACGGCTAAGGGTGGCATGACCAGCTTCGATTTGTGTAGTCTGTAGTCTTCCTTTTTCATCTTTTCATTTCTATATTCTTCTTTATAATTTTTTTGGACCTTCGTCTGTTCTTCTATTCTTCCTTTTTTCGTATCTTCTCCATCTTTCTTCTTCTATTTTGTGTCTTTCTATGCTCCGATTCGTCTGTTCTCTTAAATTTATATATTTTAATCTTCCGATTGATTTCTTTTCTTTCGTATCTTCTTCATCTTTTCTAATGATTTTTCCTTCTTCTTTCCCCGGTTCTTTTGTTCTTCTCTGATAATTCTCTAAAGATCTCTTCGTAGTTTCTCCACTTTCCCGATTCTTCTCTTCTTTTTTTCTTTTTTTGTGACTTCTCAGTCTTCCAATTTGTTCATCATTCTCTGATGGTTTCTTCTCTCTTCGTATTTTCATTTTCTTCTTCAATTTCTTCTCTTTTCTCTGCATCTTTACTTTCCCCATTCGACTATTCTTTTCTGATTGTATATTTTCCAAATTCAAAATTCCTTTTCTTCCTTATTCGTTCATTCTTCTATGATTTTGCTGTACATTATTTATCTTTCGTATCATTCGATCCCTCTATTTTTTTTCTAATGACTACCCTTTCCATCTCTTCTCCTCTTATTCTTATTTTCTACTCTCCGATTGGAATTCCCTGGGAAAAAGATGTTTTTAGCTCATGAATCCATCGTGTGAACTCAAATTCTTTTAACAAAGGTAAAATTGAATTGGCATTCGGTGCATAAAAAGGGCGAATAATAAACAATGAAATTTCGTATTGCCATAATTAAAAAGAAATTTAATTTGTTTTAACGAATTTGGCATTTGAAGAGTTGAAAGGCTCATCGTTTTTATTATTGTTTTAATTAGCTTTTAGCGTAATTTGCCCCTTTGGTTACTTCCAAATCCTTCACGGGCATTTGCCCGTTTTTAATTACGTTTTTCACGGATTTTGCATTTAATTTATTTTTCACATTAATTCGTTGTTTGAATTTTGCGTTTTGGCCCAATTTTATTTTTTTTATTATTATTTATTTTCGTTTTGGGAGACTTCAAATTATGATTTGTTCCAATGTGTTGCAAAAATGGTTAAAACATTGATTTTATTATATTAATATTTTGTGTATCGTCATTATATTTAAGTTGTTTTAAAATGTTGCAAAAACATTGAAACGCTTTTTTTGATTTTATTTATTTTTGGCGCAGTAATTATATATTATAATTATCGTTTATTTTATTGTTAATTATTTATTTATTACGTAGATAATTATTAATTGTTAATAAGTGCTTATTTATTGGGGTTTTCATTATTATTCCAGGGCCGATCGCGTCGTCTGCTTTCGCGCCCGAGCAGACGTGTCTCTTACCCCGTTCTGGAACCACGTCCGCGTTCCCGCGTTGGTTTACATAGTAATTATCCCTCAACTCCTTCTCTTACGGCTTAAATAGGATTGGAGAAGAAAACTCGCGTGACCTCAACATTATTCAAATGAATGAATGAGTTATTCGAATCCAAGCTCCGCCCCACCGCCCCCCGCGCCCCTCCAACCGCCCCCCGCCTACAATTACTGCCCATTTTCAAATTACAATTCTTTCCCTTTGAAAAACGTTTAATTGAACCTGCGTAACAGCAGGTTTTCACAATGGCTCCCTGTGCCTCCGAGACAGGAACCTTTTCCCTGGAAAAGGAACACTTTACGCCTTAACGAATGATCGAAATGAAAAGGAGGCGTTGGATGGTTTGGCGTCGCCATGAGAGGGGCGTTGCAGTGACATCTGTCGGCGAGTCGGTCACCAGACGATGAGGGCTGCCTGCGAGAGCGGCATCTCGCGGCCGCGCTGACAACTTGGCCCACTCGAAAGCGCTTTGCTTTTAATCCCTTTGGGGTGTTCGAATAAGGGTGGGATTCGCATAAAAACGATATTTTGGCAATGGTTTTGATTATTATACAGATTATTTTTTAATGATTTTTATGTAATAAACAGTTTAATATAAATATGAAAGAATAAATAAATAGAATAAGAGGAATAACGAAAATGTTTTTCAGAAAGGAACGAAAGCTCCGCAGGCGGCGGGGAAAATCCACACGGATTTCGAGAAGGGTTTCATAATGGCGGAGGTGATGAAGTTCGATGACTTCAAAGAGGAGGGGTCAGAGGCGGCGGTGAAGGCGGCGGGGAAGTACCGCCAGCAGGGGCGGAACTACGTCGTCGAGGACGGGGACATCGTCTTCTTCAAGTTCAACGCGGGAGCGGGACTCAAGGACGCCAAGAAGAAATGAACGTTCCCGGCTATTAATTAATTAATTAATTGATTGATTAATAATGAGTCCGTGAGGCGATTATCAATTGCACGCTCTCTCCACTCGTCTGCGACGTCCATCAGCGGTAACGGAGTTATACAAAACACATAAGACCTCTCATACTTAATTCATTTTAAAGCGGATAATTTTCATCGTAAATATATTGTAATAATATAAAAGAAAGCTTAAATACTAAAACGGCGCAGTCGGTTTTCCTTTGGTTTGTCTTTTTTAGCGTTTTTTGAAAAAACCACTGCGAGAAGAGTTAATATCAATATATGTCGTACTCTAAAATGAATTATTTACTTTATTTTGATCATTTTCTCTATTTTTATATTTATATATTTTGATCAAATTAAAAGTAACTTTCGATTATTGTTAGTAAATATATTTATGAAAATAACGTTCAAAAACAATGACTTAATCGGAACTTACTTTTGACTCACAAATCCATACAAAAAACGCGTTTGCACGATAGTGAAAGCAAACGAACTGCACAAATTCTTTTTTCATAGACATCGGAACTCGTTTCAGACTCGACTTGTTCCGCTTAAATAAAAGAACAAATTTCTCTTTTGTTCCATTCGACCGGCAAAAAACAAAACAAATAAACCCAATTTGTCTTTATCTGGTCTGTATTCGATGACAATAAATATAGATAAAACTAAGGGTGGGTTTTTGAGGCCCCCGAGGCCTTTTCGGGGCCTCTTTGGGCCCCACTGCGAGTGCTTCCTTCACTGCTCCGCCATCCGCGTTCATCTCGGGCGAACCTTCTCTGCGCCTTCCCTCCGCTGCAGATCCCCGTACTGCTGCAGCAGCCGAGCCCTCACCCAATGGTAGAACTCGTACTCGTCCTTCAGCTGACTCTTCAACAGACTCCGCACCTTCGCTTGCACCGGCCGAGGCTTCCATTTGTTCTTGTTCTTGTGCGGCTCTGAAATGCGTTCGCATTATGTACCCCTGCGCCACTCGCCTTTCAACCCCTCTCCCCCCTACTCACGCAGCAGCTCGTTGAAGTACACATTCTGCACCCCTCTGAAGAAGATCGGCAGCTTCCTCTCCAGCACCAGCAGCGTCGCGTTGAGCTCCTCCAGCACCCCGACGACAGGAAAGTACGCCTCCACGTTGCTCTTCGCCCTCTGCAGAGCCCAACCGTCGTTCAGCAACCTGAACACACCCCCTCGTCAGCTCCGCAATCCCTCCCACTCCCCTCCCCTTCACACTCACGTGCATTGCTTCTCCTGCCCGCAGAAGTACGGAATGGTCAGGTCGTAGGAGTTCCCGGAGACGAAGCTGCACTCCGGGTCGGCGGCGGCGACGCAGTCTTCGAAGGTTCCGGTGCTGAGGGGGCGTTTCCGGGGCGACAGACCCCGGGACATGGCCAGGCGGACGTCGGGGTTGTTCGGGTCGGGGGTGGCTCGTCCGT
>JAQIBA010000072.1:535129-573512 GCA_028293925.1 Brueelia nebulosa | reverse complement strand
TCAATTTTTTAATTTCATAATGTTTAGTTTATATTAAACTTCAATTAATTTTAATTAAGAGCTTTAATAATAAGTTATAATAATTGAAAAGATCAATTAACAATATTTTTTTTCTTTTCCCCTCCAGCATTTTGGGGCGTATATTTCCCAAATGCAATTTACATTTGATAAAATACAATCACTTCATCGTTTCTTGTATCGTTTATGTAAATAAATATACACTTATTTTTAAACAATGTATTCAATTAATAAACAGTAATTAGATAATATGAATGATGATTAGTAATCAATTTTATCAACTTTTTGTACCTTAGAATTCCTCATTTTATGTTGTGTGAAATGTTAATTCAAGGCTGTGTTAATTAATTCTCTCTCTCTCTCTTTATAATCTCCCTTACCTGCTCCAGCACTGACAGTCTCCTCTTCTCTCCTCCCCGCAGCCTCACGTGCCTGAACCCATTCTCCCCCTGCAGCCACTGCAGCAACAGCACCAGCATCTCGCTCCCCGACTTCGGCACCCTGTTGAACAGCAGCACGTGGTCGCTCCTCCCGCCCCGCGCCCCCCCCAGGGGCCTCGTCACCCAGCTCCCCTCGCGCCCCGCAGCCCCCGCCGCCGCCCCCCCCGCCCTCGCCCTCCCCCTCTCCCTCCCCTTCCACCACCCTCGACACCCCCACCCAGATGAACCCCAACAGCACCAGGGAGAAGCACACCTTCCGCAGCTTCTTCCGCACTCCCATGCTCACTGGCACAGCGGCTGTGCCCTCCTTTCTGCGCGCTCGGATTTCACTTTTCCTGCTCTCATGCCTTCCACCGCCTACTGAGTGCCTGAAAGTAAAAGTTACACTCAGATCTCTCTCTCTCCCTCCCTCTCTCTCTCTCTCTCTCTCCCCTCTTCTCTTCCTTATTTTTTATTTTCGCATTGTCATTGACTGACTCGCTCGTTTTCGTTCTGCTTTCGTTTTCTGTAACCCGTAGTTAACATTTATAAAATATATAATAATATATGTTATATATTACGGCTTTAATGGAAATGAAAACCGTTCTTGCGTTATTAGCATTAAGTCAGATTCGCCTTCATCAACCGTTATGTCTCAACACTTCAACTCGAAGAAAGGTCACTAGCAATCCGTTTAAGTTCAAGGCACTGCCCTTTTCAGAATGCGAATCCCAAGGTTGCTGGATCGACCTTTGCCTCCAGCGAAGTCGGAGATCAAGGCTGTTCGGAGTGTCTGCCCTTTGGACCTGGACAGATTTCGGTCACAGAAGGCTGTTAATTGCGGAGAGGGGACACAAAGATTCCCCCTGCAAAACTGAGCAATTAATTATTGATAATTATTGCGAAACTGTTGTCGGTTGAAAATAGCACAGAGTCTGCCCGTGAGAACAGTGTGTACTTTTCAAACCTTAACTCCGTGGTCCGCAATCAAATGTCTTAATTCGTGCACTCACATTTTAAGAAAACATGTCGAAAGACCCTGATATCGATTTTTCGACATTTATTTTCAACCTGGAACTATTGATCAGTATGTGCGCATTCATCAGTTTTTAATAAGACAGAAGAACTGAAAATGGAAATTTTGGATCTGTACGAATATATTAAAATTGAACAATGTATGAGAAGAAAACTTCGAAAAGAGAAATTTTAATAAATTTAAATTTTAATAATGTGGAAAAGGCTGAGGACCACCGCCTTACCTGAAATTAACGACCGTTCGGCGGTTTTCATTGTGCGCCAACCGACTCGTCGTGGCAGCAGAACAACCAGATAACGGGTAACATCCGAGTTTCGAACTCCGGTCAAGGTTCGACTGTTGGCTCTTTTTATTCTTTTACGACGCAACTCTGACATTTGATTGGCATATATATGCGAAATGGTTGTTAAGCTCTACGCAGATTTGCTTTCCCAGCCCGCGAGGGCAGTCGCCTTGTTTTTAAAAGTGAACAAAATCCCGCATGAACTCAAAACGGTTTCCATTGCGAAAGGTAATCCTCCGTGAAATTCTATTTTTGTGAGCTTCTAAAAGACTTTCATGTTTCTTCTCGTGAGGATTTATGCTGGCAGAGCAGTTTAAATCATAAAACTTCAATGCGGGTCATAAATCATCATGAGATAATTTGCAAAGGGCATGACATACATATTTGGCTGGACCAATCTGAGAATGCAGCCAAACTTTATGCATTATTAATTTTAAGTTTAAAATACTCAAATATAATTAAAATGTAAACCATTTTGTGAGACAGTCATGTTACTTTCAGGTGAACACAAAAACTCTGAATATGTCCAACAGATACACAGATTTGGTAAAGTGCCAGCCATTGATGATGATGGCATCAAACTCATAGAAAGCATTGCAATTCTGAGGTATTTGGCCAGGAAATACAATGTCCCAGATCACTGGTACCCAAAAGACTTACAAAAGCAAGCAAAAGTTGATGAATTCCTAGAGTGGCACCACATCGGTGAGAGACTTCCTCTCTCAATGTATTTTGTCACTGTTGTGAGTATTCTTTGCTCTCTCTCTCACTCTCTCTCTCTCTTTGATTTCATCATCCAGTGGATTGTTCTCTTCCACTGTTCCAGTTCCTCAAACCCATGATGACAGGAAAGAAACCAGAAGAGAAAACAGTTCAGTCATGGAAAAGCAGAATGGAAGAGTCTCTGGATTTGGTGGAGAATGTTTGGCTGAACAAAACTCCATTCCTCACTGGGAATGAAATCTCCATTGCTGACCTGATTGGGATTTCTGAAATTGAGCAGCCACGTGAGCATTCCCTGTTGGCCCTGTTGGAATTCCCTGTTGGCCCTGTTGGAATTCCCTGTTGGAAGGAGACTCAGACCAGATTCTTTCAGGCATAATCAACTATGATGTGACTGTTGGAAGACCCAAGGTGGCTGCCTGGATGAGGAGGGTGCAGGATGAGCTTCAGCCCCATTATGATGAGGTGTTCAAATTCCTCAACAAGTTGAGTGAGGCCAATAAGTCCAAACTGTGATGTCACAGCTGCTCCACAATGCAGAGAGACACAGGGTAAATCATATTGTCTTCAGCATAAATATTATTTAAATTGAGGTTTAGAGCAGTGCTTTCCAGAGTTGGGGCCACCGCCTTCTGTTGTTGGTGAAGTGGTGGTGGGCAGAGGTGCATTTGGGGGTGGTGAGGGTTGAGAATTACTTTTGATGTATTTTATTAAAATGATTTTGAATGTTTTACTTTTTCTATTGTTAAATTTAATCCTGTTGACTCAATAAATAGTTTTATTTTTTTAATTAATGTTAATTCAAATGATTATTACTTATATCTATAATTTTTATTAGTATATTAGAAATTTTATGTTGTAAGAAATGATTTATATTTAACCAAACTTCATTGTTGGAAATCCACTTTTAGAAGAAGCAGAAGAAGAAGAAGAAGAACAGAGAAAAAAATGACGGAGTATTTAATGCAGAATTGTGCAAATTAAAATGGGTAAAAATGAAGATAAGAGTCTTTGAAGTAAGCGATGAGGGAAAAGAGAAAAAATTATCCGAGTTTCTAACGCCAGCCCAGTATTTATAAAACATTACAAATAATATCATAATTATACTTATACTGTCTGTATAAGTTTATATCACTTAATTTTGGTTTGAAGTGAGTTTTATATTTAATTTGTACAATCTTTTATTTAACTCCGAAAATTAGTAACGGATGAGTTTGTAAGTTAAAAGAAAACTTTTGGGTTCTGGTGAGTGACATTTTGTGGAAAGAAGGCGGTGGTACCAAAAAGTTTGGGAACCACTGTTTTAACGGTCATCAAACGGTCGAATAATGAACCTGATGCGTGATTGGTTGGTCATTTCAACGGTAGATGGCATCCCATGTGGCAGTGCCATCTATGAGTACATCGTCGAATTATCTTAATTTTCCGTTGCTCATTTATAATTTTTTCATGTCGGTTTATCCCCAGATGATTCATTCATGTGGCCTTTTTATTTCTCTCCGTTCACGCGAGAGGGGCTTTGAATTTTCTCAGAAGATGGAAAAGAGGGGGCGCGGGGGGCGCAGGGGGCGGAGGGCGGCGGAGGTTAGCGGATCACGCACTGCATTTAATACCTCAACGTTAATTGAACCCGAAAACAGAATCTTTCTTGTTAAAACAGTCATTTGTTGTGGCGAGTTTAATTAACGCCGTCATCTTCTCCGAACGAGTAGAAAGAAAAAATTAGTTTTAGGCGCGATTCGAACCGGCCTATTTGTTTGCACTGAACGAGTTCCACCTCAAACGGGTCGATTAGCACCTCATCACCCTTTGTCTCTGTTCCCTTCCCCTAATTACTCTAATTAAGGCTTTCCCTGCGTACCTGAATTCCTCGGATGGATATTTTCCCAAGTCGTTCCAAAGCCATCGCTCTCTTCCCGAAGAGGGAAATCCCGCGGCCGTCTTCGACCCTCCCGAAGGAAAAGGCTGCCATTTTCTTGTGACGCATTCGATTCTGGAGTTCGTCCAAAAAGCATTTGTGTGAGTTGAAATGACGGGCGCAGGAGGGGGAGGGTTGAGGGTGGAGGGTGGAAGGGTTTACGCTGTCGTTGGGGTGGTTGCTGAGGGGGATGGGGAGAGGGAGAGGACATTGTTGGCGTTTCGTTGGGATGAAGTCGATGCCTTTCGCCTTAGCACTGAAACGGGGAGGGTTTGGTCGTTTCTAAAAAGGGGGGGTCAATTTGGCCCCTCATCGCCTTTTTAAAAAACTCCCTGAAATTAAATTGTAATAATTTGAGGTTAAGATTAATTTATTTTTTCATTTAAATTTATCCGTTTTTATTTATTTTTATTATTTTACAAATTAAAAAATTGATTTGTTCTATGGTAACATGTCCCGAGAAAGTCCCAACGGGGGACAGGGGACCTCGGGATGAATGCCTTAATTAAATCACCGGTCGCTGCTATTAATTATGAAAGCGACATAATCTGATTTTAATTGAGAGGGAATGTTGTGTTTAATTAATCCCTTCGGTGACAGCGCGGATTTCAATGCTTAATTAATCGACACGAGTAACGCTTATGCTAATCGCATTCCTTGGGCGTTATGGGAGCGTTCTGCGCGGGCACTCGCCCCCATAAACCCCGTACTCTCTGTACTCTCTGTACTCTCTGTACTCTCTGTACTCACTGTACTCACTAAATACTGCGTTCCTTCGGCAGAGTAACTCAAAGTAAGGGTCACTTTGACCCCTGGACGTATTTAATGAATCGATTCGCGGTTATTTTAAATTAGTCAGTAATTTTAGTCCCGTCTCACTAAGATGAATCACCAAAATGTTTTTCTGCGATAGAGCCAGACAAAGTGACTGCTTACCTAAAATGTCAAAAAATATATTAAGTTTTTTGCCATCTTCCTGATTCCTTCTTTTTCTAAGAACGGTAAATGTGGAGAAAACATGAAGAAATAAAAAGGGAAAAAGCATAGGAAAATTTGAAAAGAGGAAATGCAGAAGAAAAAAATAAGGAATGAAAAGAAAAAGAGGAAAATGTCGGAGGAAAAAGAAGAAAGGGAAGAAGTGAAAAAAGAGGGAAATAAAACAATGAAATAAAGAAAAATAGAAAAGTAGGAAAAATATAAAAAAGTATGAAACTAATTGAAAGATAAAAACCAAATAAAAGAGCGGTCATTTTGACCCCTACCTGTAATCGAAGGAAGTAATTTGACCATAAACCGCAACTTGTGGTGGTTCCGCGTCTTTCATCTGCATAAGGGGCATTATTCAGGCGCAAAATCAAAATGGCGTCAGATGAGCTCAATCGCTGACAGTCTTCTCTCTTTATATAACGTAAATATGAGGAGCAATTGAAATGTGTCAGAGTTTATTCTGCCACCGCAAACGGAAGCAGCCGACCCACTGTCTCCTCCCCTCTCCCCCGCCCCCAAATGGCAGAGGTCACTGACAAGTGCCCCCGCCCCACCGGAAATGCCTCCATGGAGATAACAGTCCGACACGATTCTCCTTTTAGCATCCGCACTCGCGGCTGGAATTTCCTCGGGATGAGCCATCCAGCCATCCAGAGTGTCCTTGGAACGGCGTACCTGCGCGTGGGAACGGCCGTGGCGAACCCCAGATAATTGTGCAAATAAATTATCTGAAACAAAGCGGAGAGAAATGGAGTGCGAATCGGGATAAGGAGGCGCTGAGTGGGTTCCCATTAATATTCGGGAGGGGACGATCGCCGTTCTTTTGCGGGGGCCGCCCCCCGGCATTCGGTGCTGTGTCATCTCTTGTGCCTCCCGTTGTGTCCTTCAGTGGTCACTCATCCTCCTCTCGACTGCCTTTCACCCCCCGCCCTTCTGTTTCCCTCCACCTCGTAAACTTTTCCCCTTTTCAAGGTTTCGTGTTGCGTGAACTCGTTTGAATTTTTATTGTGGAGAGGGAGGGATGTTTGCTCACCCCCATTCATCGCATTTCCTCCCGCAGTCGTCCCACCCTCTGGAGGTAAAGGGCAGCACCCGAAGTTCGCTCGGAATGGGATGCTGTGGTCAATTTGACCCCCGTCTTTGGGTTAAAATTGCAGGGTCGAAATGCGCCATCGACATTGCAAACGAAGGAAGAAAACCTCCCCTCGTCGCCCTCCGTGAAATTTATTTATCTGGATTCCCTCCCCAACCCCATGACGGGTTCAAGTGGCTGACAAAAGAAACCCCCGCTCCGGGAGTCAGTCATGCGATCAAGTTAAAGTGGAAGTAAGGGAGGAAGAGGGGGTGGAATGGAAGTGAAAAGCCAAGGGGTTGGAAGGTCAACGCCCCGAGAAAACCCATAAATATTTTCATACTTTGGGCTCACCCTCTGATGAACACGTCAGCGATCGCTCCTTCCCGCAGCAACAGTTGGAGGGTGCGGTCGCTGTCAGATAAGTCCTCCTCGGGACACAGAATCCTGGCGGTGACCCCGAATGACCTGGCCTGGGATCAATCATTCATTCCCCGACTGCCCAGATTAATGAGTTGAGGAGAGGAGAGTTGTCCCTCCCGATAATCCGTCAGCTGAGATGTTTCACTCTGCACAAGAATCAAAAGTTGCTGCTCAAATTATATTATAACTGTATACATTAATGTAAATGTGTGTATATGTTTGTATATATTTGTATATATACACCGCGTGGCAGCCTCCCTGTTGCTCATTTGTTGTGATACAGCGAGCGGAAAATGCCGCAGCGCGGTCCCCTTTCGAGCCTTTCACCCCCGGGGGGGGAGGCCGGGGGTGAGAAGGCCACTAACCGCTCGACCGAAGGGAGGTTTCGCCTATCCACCCCCTCCTTTATATTTTATACCGAAACCGTCGGAAGGGATGATTAATCACGGGGCGAGGCCAACTGCGAAGGGCATCGCGCCAAAAATATTTAGCAGAAGACGCCGGGGGGCGACGGGGCGACGGGGGCGGGGAAGTGTGTCCGGGGGGCGGAAGGAATGCGAGTGAACAATGGGGAGATGTCAATTAGCCAGAATCGGAGGTTGGCTGTTCCTCAGTGAAATGTATGCAAATGGATTCAGCGGGCGAAAGAATAAGTGTGGAATGTGGTCAATGTTATGCGTCTGGTCGAGTGGGGAACGGTCGTGGAAGGCGGTGGCGGTGGCGGTGGCGGTGGCGGTGGCGGTGGCGGTGGCGGTGGCGGTGGCGGTGGCGGTGGTGCACGGGGGCGGAAGAGTGGAAGCGCCCCTGTCACTCAATAAATCTATTACAAATTGACTGCGTCCCAATGCGGAAAACTTCACTCAACCATTGTTAACAAATATTTAATTATATTATTTCATTTTTGGAGAGTGCAAAATCAAATCAGAATTGAATGAAAATCTGTCCTCTTATTTACAGGAAAACAATATTATACCACATAATAAAGGATATGCAATAGTAAACAAAAATTATATATTCGAAATGTTATATGGAAACATATAAAAGTGGGGAAAGAAATGATAAAAGGTTAACTTTCTTTTCTTTTTTCCTTTTTTTTCTTCTGTTTTTTCTGTTCGTCTTTCTTTTTTAATTTTTCTTTTGTTTATATTCTTATACTCTTTTTCTCTTATTGTACTCATTGTTCGTTGAGAATGAGAATCTGAGAATCCACTGATTTGTACTGCGACTCATCAATACAATATGAGTTCGTCCACACATCACAATAGAAAACAATAGGCCGAATTGGGTCAGAGTCCCATCGGAGAAATGGGACATGAGGCGACCGCTGAAGGAGGAGCGGTTGGGGGCAGAGGGGCGCAGGGGCGCAGGGGGCGAAGGGGGGCCGTTATGTAACTAACTGCTTCGACCTCTACAGAAACAAAACCATAAAAAACTGTTGGCAATAAATTCCGTTGGTTGTCAGTTCGGTCTCATTAATTAATCTCCGATTCAATAAATATTTTAATTTTGAGACTCATTCATGTTTTATTTATTTATGTATTTATTTATTGGAAGTATTTAAACGTGGCGAAGGAGCTTGGGGCCCAGAAGAAGGCCTCACTCCCCATCAACCCTTATTCCCGTTCCCCTCAAGGGATGGCGATGGGGTGGATAATTATAATCTGGGATGAGAGCAATGTCCTTTCCAAATTAGCTATTTGTCACTGTCAGGTTTTTATAATGCGGAACTGGGGGTGGAGGGGGTGGAGGGGTTGATGATTATAATTTTAGCCAAGTTTTTTTTGGATGTAATCCGATATTCTTAAAACAACCCTAACAACAACAAGAGTGTTGATAAAACGTAATTATTATGGTAATTTATAAATTGCAATGGTGTTGACTTTACAGGGGTGTAAAATTCAGAAAGTGTATTATGATATGAGCGCGTAAGAAGGGGATGAAAAGTAAAAAGTAAAGCTGCCTGTTGCCGAGCAGATCACAGCGATGGGGTATTATGTAAGTTGCCCCCGTTAATTAAGGGAATCAACCCTTTCAGGCAGAATTCGACGAACACTAAAAACCTCCCTCGCTGACAGTGCGGAGGAAAATAATAATGGCCGCGGGGATGGGATCGTCCAATTAGTGAAAGGCGGACGAAAACCTCAGAAAAGCTTTTGTAAAAACTGTTTTCTTTTTCGAGAGCAGCTTTAAACCGGCCGATTTGAGGAAAAACAGCAATTATTTTCCGAGGGATGTCACGTGACACGCATCCGCTGGCTTCGGTTTTCGGGGCTGTCTTCAACCCCAAATGAGTTAGTAAATTAATAAATATAATATGATTAGTAAAAATAATAAAATATTTTATTAACGGAGTCTTCAAACGTCTCAAAAGTATAAAACCAATTAAAATTTATGAATTATTTAAGTTAATTAATTAATTGAAAACTAATTATGAGCATAAATTGTGAATATTATTAAAAGCAGAAAGTTGTCGTTCCACCCCCGTCCAATCTCCACCAAGACAATCTCGTCTTCGACCCCACCGCCACGTCTTTCCTTTTTCTTCTTTCCTTTTTCTTCCTTCCTTTGTCCGCCGACCATTAGTGACAAATGCAAATTTCAATTTACGTTTCGCGACAACAATAGAAAATAAATCATTCACATCCGAAGGAATAATAATGAAAGTTGGAAGTGCTCAAAAAAGTGAATTGGGAGGCGCCAGGGCTACCGGGGCGGGGGCGGGGGCGCCAGGGGCGGAAGGACACTCAACTCTCACAACCAACAACCGGATCATTCTTATGGTAATCACTCATTTATGTCATGTCCGCCCCGACCCTTTCCTCGCATTCCACCGCCGACCGCCCCAGAAGACACTTCCCCAAGGGGTGGGCTTCCCTTAATTATGACAACATTTAATTAATGGGGTGGCGCTCAATTGGGATTAATTCAGCCGGGATCCGGGGCGGGAGCGTGTCGGCGAAGGCTCCCCTGCCTCCCTCCGTCGTCTGCTGAGTCAGCGGGCACCTGCAGCCTCTGACCGCTGGCACGCTTCTCGGGTCGACCTTCTCCGATTTCGGGCCTTCCTTGCCTGCTTATCGCCAGGACGAGGCCTGAAAACTGACATCCTAGCCGGAGTTTTGTCTACGCGGGAGATAATTTTATCTGCCGTCTTTATGAGCGCTCACGAGCAGATATAGGATGTCACTTTGGGGGGAGCGCTCGTGGCCCCCCGCACCCGCCCCCCACTCGCCCCCCACTCGCCCCTCATTCGCCCCGAACGCCTGCACCGAAACGGAGGAACGAAGAAACGACACTTGCTTTTATATCCCCAAATAATGTTTTTCCTCTTTTTATACTTTTTTATTGTACACTTATACACTGCCATGGTTGTTACAGAATTTATTGCGGCCGAGGAATGAAAGGAATGAATCGCGATGTGAATGCCCTTCCGAAGCACGGGAAGGATCTCCACTGCTTTCCACGGCACTCAGGGGTCAGATTGACCCGTGTCTGCCGAAATGGGAGGAGGAGACCATCGTGTGATGGTGCGTCAACCTTCGAAGGACATCTTCAAGTTACTGTCAGTTTCTTCTAATAGGCTTCTGCTAAGAATTATTATTAACGAATGTTTCAGGACGAGAAAATGGGTCATTTTGACCCCTTACTCGTTATCTATATATGTTTTTTATGAGCTTGTTATGGATATTTTATATGTTCTGAGAATTTTCATTCTATGATTTAGCACAGAAAAACGAGAATGACGAGAAAATGCATGAAAAACTAGAAAAAAGGCAAAAGATAAAGAAAGCAGAGAAAGAAAGAAAAAACGAAAAAAGTAGGAAAAGGGGAATAATAGGGAAAGCAGTAAAAAAACAGTAGAAAAATGGAAAAAAGCCGAAAAAGAATAAAGCGAACAGTAGAAAAAGGAAAACATCAGAGAAAACAAGAGAAAAAAAGGAAAAAAGGAAAAAAGTAGATAAAATTAAAGAAAAGAAGAGAAAAAAGAGAAAAAGCAGGGAATAAACGGATATAAGTATTAATAGAATAGAATTTATTATATCGAAATGAATTCAGTGACGTTTTTAAATAATATACTTAAATATATAAATACTGAATTTTTAAAGTAAAATAAATGTAAATGAAAAAATGATAATTAGTGGTGGAGGCCCTCCTGGGGAAAGGGGCCAGGCAGGGCCCCCTGCGCCACCTGGGCCCGAGAGGGCCTCACCCACGGGGCACGTGTGTCATGTGAATAATGAGATTATTACAATTGGAAACCACTTAAGGCACATCGGAGACAGGCTGACTGACATAACAGGTATTTAAAACCTATTCTATTCATATTAATTAAAAGGTCGTTAACTTATGCCAATGCATGTTTTAACGGATTACTGGCTTTCTTTTATTCGGTACCTGTCTCCTCTTCTTTTGTCACCGAACCCTCACCGAGGCGTACCTGAGAGGGTGTCCTCGAGGGTTTCTGTGCCCTCAAATGCCCTGAGAGGGAGTTGCCGTCGTCGGGGGTGGAGGAGGGTGGCCGAAGGGGTGGAGGAGGGTGGCCGAAGGGGTGGAGGAGGGTGGCCGAAGGGGTGGAGTTTCACGTGTTTACGTAACCGACTCAAACCAGCTTTTAATTAACCCGTTCGCTGGGTTCACTGGGGTGTTTATATAATGCAAGACATAATTATAGGAGTTGTCAGAGGGAAATTGGGCCCTCTAAGTTTGTCAGATAAATTAATAAAATAGATAATAATTAGAAAACGAAAATAAAATAAAAATTAAGAAAAGGAAATAAGATTGTAAAAAATACATATTTTAATTCTGCTGCAAAATGTACTGCAGAAAGTAAAAATGATAAGAAAATGGTGTTTTAGAAAGTGGAAATGCAGCAGAAAATGTTTTAGAAAATTAAAAATTTTATAGAAAATGTTTGAGAGTGTAGAAATGAAGTAGAAAGTGTCTTATATAAGAGAAACAATGTAGAAAGTGTTTTAGAAAGTAGAAATTCAGCAGAAAATGCTTTAGAAAGTAGAAATACAGTAGAATGTATTTTAGAAAGTACGTAGATGAGCCAAATAGAAATGAACGAAATAGAAAAAATGATAAATACAAATTTTTGCACAAATACAAATTTTTACACTTAAAATAAGATCATTTTACAAGTGTACACTTTGGATAATGCAATGACAGTTTCTGTCAAACAGGTTTCTTCACTTTCGAACGGAAATAAACTATGAAGCACATTTTTTATGTTAATTAGGCATTTATTTAGGAGTGCAACAAGTTTTATTTTGCTGCCAATAGTTTTGTGACATAAAATACGAAACTAATTAATAATAAATAAAATAAAAGCTAATGCACATGAAAACATAACCGATAAAAAAATAATAAATATAAAGCCCATAAATAATATCGTAAAAGTTTTGCCACGATTTTCACGCTCTCTGCCCTTTTGCCCCATTACAATTCTTATTGACATGCTTACGTCTATTCACTTAATTCAGCTATCGGCCAATACAAAATATAACAAAATATACACTTTTGGCACAGAGTTGTCGCGAGAACACAAAACACACGAGCGAAGACAGACGGCGGAAAAGACAAGTATTACAAACTCATAAGATAAATGCTGAAACACTAATGTAGCCAGGAGACTAAAATAAATTTTATAAACGGCCACTGTTGAATTAAAAATGCAGTATTTTACAGCCAATTATAACTGAACTTTTGACACTTCTGAAAATAAAACGCCTTTTTGTCGGTTATAAATTTTTTTAAGTTTCACTTTGGCTTCTGCTTTACTTTTTAAGTAAAATTAACTCACATTTTATTATAAATAATATAAATAATATATATATATATTTTATTTGATTTTATACTTAAGCACATACACATTTGTCAAGCTTTTTATAGAACTTGTTATAAATTTGCTCTCAGGCTCAAAAGCTTTTAATACGAATCGGTTTTTTGCACTTTAACAAAAACGGTTATGAACGCCGTGTTTATCTCCTCTCACTGTTAAAAAGCTTTACGATCGAAACGATAATTGCACTCAACGGAATGAATTTCCTTTGACAAAATCTCCTTTTCTGGAAATGAACAAAAAATGGAAAAACTCACGTAGCACACTGCGCCAGCCGAGAATAAAAGCAAAATCTGAAAATTGTTTTCAGGTAAAAGTAATCGGAAACAGCAATCCTCTCGGACTTCCGGTTGACCAACGAGCGCAGCGCCCTTAGAAGACCGCGCTCCCCATAACCGGCTCGTGAGCGGCCCCGCCATTTCCCCCTGCAGAGGGACCAACCGAAACCTTCGTTGGCGAATGTCGAAACAAAAGGCAAAAACCAATCAGCAGAGAAAATGAGGAAGCGGGAGAGCGAGAGGGAGCGAGAGGGAGCGATGGGGTCGGGCCGGGCGCGAGAGAGACGGAAGGAGAAGTGGTTCTTCGCTATCTGGTGGAAGGGCCACTCCGCCAGTCGGAATCCACTTGGCGAGGAGTGAGGAGCTCCGCGCGCGAGTTCTCGCAGAGGAAACGTTCACTTCGCGTTCGTGGCAACGGTTTTTAACGGACTTTGGAGGGAAAGGGTTTGGGGCGATCGGGCGACCGATGCTGGAATTGGTGGAGGGGAAGAGGATCCGCGTGCAGGCGAGTGGATGGGTGTGAAGTAGAAATCGGAAAATTTATTTATGAGGTGGTTCGAGGCGAAAAGGATTTTTCAATGCTGCTATGTCATACGGGATTAATCAAAAGGATTTTATACGTGGTGTGAGTATAAATTCTTTTCTTCGGCGCTGCCATGTTTTAATGTACACCGTTATAAGTTTCCTTCTCTCTCGCACTTCCTATCTCTCTCTCTCTCTCTCTCTCTCTTATTACACAATTTAAATCTCCGAGTGTGTGTTTATATGCATGACTTTTATTTCGGGCTAATTGAGAGAGTCCGATGAGGGTCAGCAAGCCATAGAGGTAAAAACACTCGCCGTCGCCGTTTTCCCGCCTTTTTCGCGTTTCCGGCATCACCTGCACCTTCGCCCCGACATGACATTATCCGTTTATTAACGGTTCACCTTCACAAATAAAAAATGGATCCAATGGCTACTTAAGACGATAATCACTGCTCATCCACAGTTACCGCATGAAAAATATCTTTCCATCTGCAATAATGGCTGATTACCATAAATAAATATCCTGCATGTCAGCCACGGCCTGGATATGCGAAAGACGTGGCACCAGACGGGGACAGTCCCCAATTGGCAGACGAACCGGACAAAGGCGAACACAAACAAAGAACAGAATGAGTTGACAGCAGTGATTCAGTCTGAGTGGGGGACGTGGTGGCAGAGGAGTCAGCAGTGGCCGATTTTCTCTCCTCTTTTCTTTCCTTTTCCTTTGCCTTTCTCCGTTTCTTTTTTCTCCTTTTCATCTATCTTCTTTTTTGTTTGTTTCTCTACCTCTTTTTTCCTTTCTCCCTTCTTCTTTATATTCTTTATCATATTTTCATTTCTCTTTTGGGCGATAACTAAAATTGGGCAAAATAGGGTGAGAACATATACTAATATTCTTTTTTCTCCTCTTCTCGCCCTGGCGCCCCATCAACCACTTGGAGACAGTGCGCGGTCGACCCCCAAGGGTCACCACCCCCGCAACCCCCGATAACCCTCTCCTCCAGCAGGTGGAACCGCCCGCGAGCACCGATAATAAAAGTGCAACATTTGGCTCAGGTGCAAAGGTTACCGCAAAAGATTTATTCTGATTTTATGGGCGAGGGGGCGCAAAGGGGCCCGAGGAGCCCCCCAGCCTCCCCACACACGCACACAACACGCACACCGCACTCATGCACACTCGGACCTTACCTCCAATTTTATAAACATCCTTGTATTAATAATTCGTGTTTGACCTTGAGCAAAAAAATCTAGCCGGCTCTGCTAGTTTTCTGACTTTGCTCCGCAACTGGCTGAGCCGGGTCTGATTTTGCCGACTTTTGCCCCGAGATAATCTTCGACTTGTTTCTTTCATTTTTCCTCCACTCTCCGATACACTCAGGGACACTCTTCCGATGGACGCCATCGGGGCAAAGCCTTCCCAGAGGGCCTTCCGGGTCCGGAGTGGGGACGTGTCCTTGAACGACCTTGGCCTCCGCCTGCCGGGGACCAGGGCCAGTGCCCCACTTGGCAGGACAGGTGCCCCACTCGCCTATTGGCTGCGATTCCCTCCCCCGCAGAGGCGAGGAACCCTTCCGCTGCTTAATTGGGGATAAAGAGAATCCACGCGACTCTCTTCTTTTATTATGTCGGTGCATTTCAGAAATAAAGGGTTGAACAAAAAATCCACTTTAACAAAATGGTGAGATTTTTTATGGGAATATAAATAATAATGGTTTTTAACTGTAGAAACGAGTGAGGGGTCAATGCGACTCCTGTTTGACTATAATAAAAAACCCATTTTCATGTATTTTAAATTTCCTTTTTTTCTTAAATTGAGTGAAAGGAGAGAAAAGGAAAGATAAATCAAAGAGAGAAAAAAGGAATATATAAATATTCGGGATAAAAGACAGAAATTCACACATTATACTGCTGTTTCGGCCAATATTTTCGGCCATTCAGCAGTGGTCTGAGTACCTCGCAGTGCTGACCAGTCATCTGCGAGGGAAGAAAAATTTCCACTGTCGCTGGGATTCGAACTCGCTCCGACAACACTAAGCTAACGCCGTCCTGTAAAAGACAGAAATGAAAAAAGTGAAAAGAGGAAAAGAGAGAAAAAGCAGGAAAATACGGTATAAAAGGCAAGGGAAAATGATGAAAAACCCACAAGACAGAGGAGAGGAGAGATAAATGGAAAATCAGTTGGGAAATGAGAAAGTAAGAAAAAGAAAATAATGGAAAACGAGTGTAATAATTTGTTTTTTCTTTTTCCTTTCCTTCATTTTCTTTTTTTTCAACATTGCTTTTTTGCCATTATACTTTATTATATTATATATTATATATTGTATTGGCATAAACTTTGCCTTTTTGCAGATGCCTTTGCTTATATTATTTTTTTATATTATACTTTTTCATATTTAATTTGTGTTTATTTTCTTATTTCTAAGTGTGTGCAGAAGTGAGGGGAGAAAATAGTTTCAAAACAAGATGGCCGACCAAAGGCGCAGCCCCCGCCCTCGAGGGCGCACTCCCTTTCCATTTGTCTATCTGTCTCAAAGGAATGTTCCAAATTTTCGTGTTAGGAACCAAATTAAAATTCCTCTCGGCCGGTGATTGTGAAAAACTGGTGTGACCACTCACACACTTTCTCTCTCACCACCGGCGAAGGCTTCCGCGTGGATGGACGGCCTTGGGTGCCCCCCGGGAAACCCCCGTGGCCCCATGGCCCCATCGAGAGAGAGAGAGAGAGAGAGAGAGAGAGACGAAAGAAAATGGCTGAGATGTGCACTCGAGGATCCGCTGTTTAACGTCTTTATTAAGTTTGATTAGGCTATTGACACTATTAAAATTAGTTTAGGGTTAATAAAGCGTAAAACTCTGATAACTCTTTAACGATATTTATTACAGAAGAATTCACGTCAGAGGACGCGTTTTCGGTCGGGAGCTTCGCTGACACCGCTTTCGGGTGCGGGGGAAACTCCCTTTTAGGGGACGGACGGACGGACAGTGAGCAGCAGTCTGTCAGTAAAAGGTCCAACAGTTGTTGCTGTTTGGGGGGATTTTAGAACAAGATATCTAAAAATACATTTCCAAGCAAATGGATTTCTAAAAATCAATTATCTAAAAGTAAATTCCCAAAAAAGATTTCTAAGAATAGATTTCTAAAAATACATTTCCAAAAATTAGATTTCTAAAAATAGATTCTAAAATGCCAGAAAAGACCCCTATTTTCGTTATATTATATAATCACTTTTATATATATTTATTTATTACAATTATATTTTTTAATCAATTTTATGAATTTAACCAATTTTTTAATTATTTTATATTATTAATGATTTTTATATTGTGAATTATACAATATAATGAGAAACAGCAGAACAGAAACCGTTTGAAAGAAAAGCAATGTTTATTTATATAGGCTTAATGAGTTTTATATGTATTTATTATTATATATTTTTATGGTTTTATTTTATATTATTTTATATTTATAAAATTTATTTTATTTTTGGTTTTATTTGGTATTTAAATTACGTTTATTTATATTTGAGTATGAGTTTTATCTTTTTCTCTTTTTTCTTTCATTTGTTCTCTTTTTTTCTACGGAATGCTTATCTTCCATTCCTCTGCTTTTCTTCTCTTTTATTCCTCCTTTTGACTCCTTCTACGTTTTCCTTTTTGTTCTGACTCTTATCTCTTCTCATTATCAGTTCCTTTTTCAACTAATCTATTTATTCGCTGAATTAACCGACAATTGTCCGTCATTTCATTAACTTTTAATTATTCAGTCAACTTTTCTACTTTTTCCCCTTTTTTTTGTCCTTCTATATTCCTTTTCTCTTTTCCTTGTTTTAATCGTTTGTCTTTTTCTCCATTGTTGTTCTGTTGTCTTTTCATGAGGTTATTGTGTTTCGAATCTCAATATCCGAATGATTGTCCTCTGTCCCTTCCTCCCCCCTCCCTCCCTCCTTGAGGGTGGCAGAGCCTCGTCCGCGCTCTCAGCCCATCTCCTTCGAATAAAACCTCCTTCCGAGAAACGTCCAAAACCATCTCAGCGAGGATATCCGTTTACAGCGATTACTATAATCAATTATGTACGCGGTTTTTTGCCATTCCGCCTCCGCCTTCTCACTCATTCAAACAATGGCGGCACCGATGGGAGCGAAATCCGGCAGAAATTGGCGCTCCTCAGCCCTGATCACCTTTGCGGCCCTCACCGCCTGCGGGGGCGGTCAGGGGTCGGCGCTGAATCACCCGCTTTGTCCCGCTTTTGTCCCGTTTGTTTGTCGCTCGGCCGGGACTTAATTCAGTCAAATGATTAAGTGTCGATAATTAATTGCGTAATGCGGGAATTGTGCACGTCCGACGTGGACTCATGGCCGGATTCCGGGGCTGGCGGCTTATCTGCGGCAGAACTGACCTCAGGATCAGGACTCGAGGAAAAGCACGGACGGAGAGGACTAATGAGAGCGGGTCAAGTGGCCGGGAGCCGTCCCGCAGTGGTGCAGTGGAATGGCGAGCCAATTAGCGGCGGATTGGCTTTATTGTCTGCGGATGTCCTCGGAGGGTGACACACGGGACAGCGCAGAAAGACTGTCCGCAAGGACCTTGGGACACGACATTGTTTTCTCATTGTCCTCCGGTCCCTTTGAGAGCGGAGCCCATTGTTGGCAACTTGTTTGGGTTTTATTGCCCCGGCGAAGGCGCGGCGCCTTCTTCTGCTGCCTTTCGTTCGGGTGAACCGCCCTGTCCCCGACTGTGCCTCCTTCGGTGGACATCACCCACACGAGACAGTTTATGTAATGCCTCCAAGTTATTTTGAAATGATTTTAGGACTTTTATAAATTGGAAAGAAGAAATCAGGACAAACATGAAAACTGATAAAAAGTGAGAGCGCGAAAAAAGAAGAAAATAAAAGAGAAACAAGGGAAATAAATTGAAGAAAACTTAGGAAAAGAGAAGCAAATAAAAATGCAGAAAAATAAAAGAAGGTAAAATTTAGGAGGAGGAAAAGAGAGAAAAGAGAAAAACGGTAAAGCTAAAAAATGAAAGAAAAGGGAGTATAGCAAGAAAATAAGAAAAGGAAGAGAAAGTAGAAATGAAGAAAAAGAAAAGAATAAGTATTGGGAAAAACAGGTGAAAAATAAAAAAGGGGAAGAAAAAAATGAAAGGAAAAACTGAAGAAAGAAAAAGCAAAAATTGTAAAAAGGGAAGAAAGAAGAAAATAAAAAAAATGGTAAAATAACATTTTGGAAGGTTTGAGATGAGCCAAAGAAAAGGTTCAAAAGGTTCCATCACTCCTTTGGAAGTGCACATCTGATTTGTGCCATCTCCGAAGGGGTTGAACGGGAAGGGGTGAAAGGATCCGCCACTCCCGGCCGAACGCCCGGGACTCCGAGCCACCCCGAACTCCTGAAAGAAAACTTTTAACTTTTTCCAGAATCTTCCATCAAAAGTTTTCACAATAAAAAGTTGGCTCTCCATCTTTTAATCTATTCTCAGTTATGCATCATTCATTGTTCTGAAACCCTCCGCCTTATCTGCGGTGCCTAATGACGTAAACTCTTGATTAATATTCCGTGATTGATGGACGGTTGCAGTTGGGTCGCCCACCCTCGCGGTGGCCGAGGGCTGAGGGGATGAAGGGGATGAAGGGGGCGAAGGGGGGGAAGGGACGAAGGGGTTCCTGAGAGCCGCGAGGAAAGAAAAGAAAGAAAGAAAGAAAGGAAAATGAGCTTAATGGAGAAAGTGGGTGAGGCTGCGGTTGTTTGAGTCGAAAGGCAGATCAAATTTATTTCTAAGATTTATCAACGTCAGAGTTTGTTTTTGTTTTTGTCGGGGGCGGGGGCGGGGGCGCCGCCATGACCTCAGAACCTGATTATTTAGGCTAATGAGGGCCGGCGAGAACAGCAGCAAAGGCGAACCCCAGAAGAAACAGAAATCATTGGTCGACTTTTGATAGGCGCTTCCAAAATACAAAAAGGAAGTAAAAAGAAAATGTGTAACACTTTCGATCCCTGAGAGGTGCGTCGCCAGACCTTCGCTCGCAGCTGCTCCGACCCTCTGCCAACTCCTGTGCGGAAATACACACACACACACACACACACACACAACACACCAAGGACGTTCATTCATCGGCCGCGAAGTAAAACAGAGGTGAGTCAACGCTGTCGGACTCACCGCGATTCCCATGATGTCACTCGAGTGAGTAACGCGGCCCCCGGCAGAAGCTCACGCGAGCCCCGTGCCAACAGCAACGTTGGCGCCACTGAGGCTCGCGATGTTGGCAGCACTTCACTGCACGCGACCACTCTCTGCTGCGGGTAAACGCTTTTTGGGTTGATGGGAAATCGCGGACGGACGTATGGCGGAAAATGGCGGCTCAGGCCAAACACGGAACAGTTCAAACAGTCATTCCACACAACGCCGGATTTCACACACTGTCGGTAACAAATATAACCCTCAAATGCGTCGGAATTTGAAATTCCTCTTTTTTTTACAATTTTTCTCTTTTTCTTCCTCACCTGAAAAATTTCTTTTCGGGGCAAAATAATTTTGAGAAGCTTTTACAAATTTAAAAGTTGTCGAGCGTTTCAACTTTAACAAAAGGAAAACTCGCAAATGCAAAAGCAATCTTCCCAAAAAGGTATTTTTCAGAATCAATTCAATCGCAACCCCTTCGCCCTCTCTCACCCCTTCACTCTAATCCGAGTGCATCTTCCGCAACCGCCCAGAGCTTTCGACACGAGCAAATTTATGGCTTTTATTATGTCCCGCCCCCGCCCCTCAAAAATAGAATTAACAATGCCGGCATTTCCCTCCCTCCAGAAAATAAAGATGGACGAGGGAAAGGGAAATCTTGAAGGGTTGAAGCAAAAACCGATTCGGGGGGATGTCAGCCGGAAAAGGAAAGATGCGTCTATTGACGTGTCGGTGGCATTTTTCCCGCTTCTTCCACCCCCTCATCCCCCACTCGCCCCCAGATGCTTTGTCGTGCCCTCTTGTGTGCGAGCGGTGCACACGGGCGACGGCCAAAGCCCCGCCCGCAGTGACTCCCATCGCTGGAAACACAACGACCTTGAAATGCAGGCCAATCAAAAGGTGTATAATTAGTATAAGTAGAGGAGCAGTCGGGGCGGGGCGGGCGTGAGGGATTGATCGGGGCATAGTTGGGCATGGGTGGGCATAGGTGAGCATAGGCATAGATGAAAAAGCAATGGGAGCGCCAGGTTGGGGGAGAACCTGTTTTGGCGGATTCCGCTCGCGCAATAATAAGTGAAAACTGATTTGGGAGTATAAATATATTGAAAAATGGCGAAGCGGGAGAAGAATATTCGAATAAAAAGGCAATAAAAGGAGAAAATAATGTCGTTTTTGTTTTATTTGCGTTGAGTCATTGGCTCAGGTACGGGTCGCGTTTTCGGTAGCCGCGGGGAAACCTGAGAGGTTTTCGGGTAATTCTACCGCTGCAACCCTAAACGAGACCTTGACAGTTTCCGATCGCTTAACTCCAGAACACCTTTTCTTCTGCTATTCTGCTACCTGTTTTTGGCCGAAAGGCCAAGGGGTCGTTTTGACCACAGACCGACACTATTCACACTGATATTATTTTCTGCTTGTATACATTAAAAAATAACGGCTCAGACGTCAGACAAATTAGCAAATCTGACAGACGCAGACAGAATTTCGAAAAACTGCCTGAGAAAAGTCTCAGGCAATTTCCGAAAAAAGAGAAAAAGAGAAAAAGGCGGGAAAACTGCTTGGAAAATACAGAAAAAAGAAAAATGGAGGAAAAAAGTGAAGAAAAAGCAGAAGAAAAGAAAAAAATGAAAAAAAGGCGCTTTTTCCGCCATTGGAAAAGGGCGGAAACGGAAGGCGAAGTGTTTATAAATATAATATGAGCATTATATCTAATCAGAGTGAAGAGAGGGAAGGGTCGCCGGGGTCATTTTGACCCGGGGGTTGAGTTACGATTACAGGGAAATATTTATTATTTAATTGAAGACGACAGCAAAGTTTAAATACAAATACAAAGCGTTTGGGGCATCGGAAGAGGGCAGTATAATATTATAATAATTATAATAATTATAAGTATATGAGAATGATCGCCAACGCCATTTAACTCTTCTCGGCGATGAAATAACCGAAAGCGGATTGAATGCGGATTCGGCCTTGCAGAATCACTTGACTCATCATGTGGATTTGCTAACGCGTTTACTAAATTAAAATTAGACGAGGATTATAATTACAGTATGTTTCCGATTGCTTTGGACACTCTCAGAATCCGTTTCCGGTAGACGCGTTTCCGTCCCACTAAGTTTTGCAACAAGACAATTACGTAACTTTGGAACGCGATAAAAACTGTGAGGACACCACAATGTGTTGTGTCAGAAGTGAACCAAGTGGTCATCCATTGCTGTTTCAATTAGGCAATTTAAAAGAGGGAAAAAGAGGGAAATGAGAGGATAAGAAGAAAAGGGGAAAAAAGGACAAAACAAAAAGGCAATCTGAGGAAAAAAGAAAGAGGAAAAAAAATAAATAAAGAGATATAATAAGAAAAAACATAAAATGGCATAATTCCTAACAAATGTGCTTATTTCTAATTTGAAAATTACAGAAGAGGTCATTTGGACCCCTTCCCACCCATTCCAATGCAAAACAAGTAATTTTAGAATGTGACAAAACCTGAAGTGGCTCTGCATCGCGGAGCAGTCGCTGACTCTCTGTCTGCTCGGGATGGCAACGCAGCGATAAAAGGGAATAAATTAGAGGAAATGTGAAAGCTGGCGAAGGGTGAGGGGTGGTGGGGCCCCGTGTGGCCCCGGGACTCGCCCGGCCACCCCGGACCGCTCTCTCTAATCTATTTAATAAATTCTCGTTATAATATCTTAATAGCCGGCCGAAGCTGTCCTGGCCGTTTTTTATTTCCGGGAAATCCCCGGATGTTGGCTGACAGGTGCTCGGCCTCTGAGGTGAACCTCTTTTTAATGGCGTCGCCGAGGGGCACTCACAGAAGACGGGGGTCATTTCGACCCCTCTTTCTTCTTTTTCTGTCTCTTTTCTGATGTCTCTTAACTTATAAACTAAGCCTGCATTTAAGTATTTAATGTTATTTAACGAGAAAAAAATGGATTTAATGAATTTAAAGAGAAAAATCTTTTTTGTCTTCTATTGTTTTGTTGGCAATTCTGTATCAGCAAAATGTTCCCCCTTATCCAGTCCTTTACCAAAGAGGTTCCTTCGAAGAGTTCCACACCGACCCAATACAACAAACGACAAACGGCCGTCGCACGCACTTCGATTCATTGGAAACAACACATTTGGAGACTCATCAAATCCAATTACGCTGATCGTCTGCTTTCTTTCCGCTCGCACACGTGAGCATCGTCTGCTCATCACAACCTTCACACACTTCCCCCCCACGTAAAGCAACACCACCACCGACCGAAACCTGACCCCCAGACACCTTAATCCGCGCTTTTCCCCTTTCCCCCATCGCTGCTATGGGAAGCCTCTCTCACTCTCGTTTCCACTCCTCTTCGTGACAATTTCTCGGAAATCGCTCACAGGTCGCCATCGGCTCGGTTTCGTCACATGCGGACTGAGGTCTGGTGGCCTTCGGGGCCTTCGGGGCCATCGGGGCCATTGGGGCCAACCCCTCTCAACCTCGGGAAAAGGCAACCCTTTGAGACCTTTCTCTTCCGGAATGAAGGAAACTCTTTCGCTTATAAATGATGCAGGCCAATTAATAATGCAGTGAGCTTTATTAAGCCTTTGGAGAGGTCGGCGCTCCCTTCCCCTTTGGCCTTTGGCTGCGAGGCCGAAAGGCCCGCCATGCGAAGGTGCCCCTCAAGTGGGGCCCTTGGAGGGCCATTAGCGGAATTATTTGGAGAGCGAGGACCAGGGGCGGTCCGGGCTGGTCTTCGGCGCCGTCGGGGCCCCAGACAAGTGTCAAAAGCGCGTGAAAGAGTCCTTGATGGACCCGAGTCCGCCCGCGGGGTGACTCGGCCCCGGCGACCAATCACAGGAAACCATTTCCCTTGGGAAGGGCCCTAAACCTAAAGTAACAGCCACGCCGACGTTACAGTCCTGTCCAATCCAACAGGCACAACGTGCGCCACTATTGGCGCATTCAGGACTCTTTGATGGGTGGCCAAAATGCCCACACCTTTTTTGGTTAGACACTAACGGGAGTTAATTATTATTTATACTTTCATCATTTCTCTCTCTCTCTCTCTCTCTCTTTCTTTACTTTTTCTCTTTTTCACTCTCTGTCTGTGCATTCTACCTTTCGTTTTTTCTTATATTTCTCTGTCTTCCTTTCTCTTTCTTTTCTCTCCTGCCTCTTTCTGTCACTCTCTATTTATCCCTAATTCCCCTTCTTCCTCTCTCTTTAAAAAAGAGATGCAACCTTTGTCGTGAGAAGCACAGTGCGAGGGGGCAGGCGGGCACCCCTTTCGGAAGTGGGTCAAGTGTGGCGGCGTTGGAGCGAAAAGGCGCCTGTTGGGTGCAGGGAGGGGAGGGGAGGGGAGGGGAGGGGGAGAAAGGCGGATTAGCGGGCAGCGGCCATGGTCCACCGGGTCTTGGAGAGCAAACAGGAGGTGTCGCCGGCGGTGGCGAGGCTCTTTGGCCGCAGAGACCGTGAAAAACTATTAACGAGAGGGCATGTGTAAATAGCGTTATTTATTTATTATTTACGGAGGGTGTGGGGGGTGGGGGGCGGTGGGAGGCCGTGGGGGGCGAAAGAAAAACTGTTGCACCTAATCATGAGGTGGAGTTCTAAGTATATTCAGTTAGCGATTATTTCAAGGGGTGGCGAGGAATTAAGATGGGTCATGGGTCACACTTAGATGTATTATAACAGTTAAATTCTAAACTCTAATTAGAATCTTTTATTATAATTTTTTAAACATTTAACTCTTTAGAAAAAGAGTTAAATGTGCTGTCGTTGACATAAAAAGTGTCCATTTGACCGTATTTTGTTAAAAAGCATTTAGCAAACTCTAAAAAAGAACGAGGGGTGTTTCATTGACGGGATGAAAAGTGTCAAAATGACCTTTGCCCTCGAATGTTCAGCTGGAAAGCATCGGAGTTAAGGATTGCAACCGAACGGGAGTGCCGCCCAATACTCAATACCGATACTGTATTAATATCGGGGCTGATAGCTGGCGATGCCCATCACATGCACTTCCCTTTGTTAACTGCCTCCAAATGATAGTGTTCGTGTTTCATTGTTCATGCATTTCCGTGTGGGAAGCTCCCGAGGCCTTGAACTCCTTACCATTTTCAGTCTCTTTTCTGGGCCCTCCGATGCTCTTCAGGCACACGGCCATTACTCACGCCGATGCGCCCCCCGACCCCCGCCCCGACGAACGCCCCGACGAACGCCATTATTCCGGGGACGGTCATCCCCCGCCCCCAAACCCTCGTTAGGAGTTGATTAACCTCCGCCCTTCTGTCGTTTGCCATTTCATGAATAATGATATCCCATTTCGATTATGAAAAAAGGTCTCTCTCTCTCTCTCCCTTTCGGCGGAAGTCCCTCTCTCTCCCCCTTTTCGAGCTTTCTTCCATTTTCTGCTTCGTTTCGTGATTTGCGAGAAGCGAACGGCGGACGTTCGCTTTAACCGTTTTATGTATTAAGTCGAGTCGAAATTGACTTCCGGTTTTTCATGGGACGCTTTCAAGTATTGAACCCTTCTGTTTGTGTTACAATATACACAAAAATATACAAATACAATGACATAAGTATTTAGATATAAGCTGCCTTTTTTAAAAATATTTGAAGATAAATTAACAAAAAACGAACTGTGATATATATCTTATGTTACTTTTGGTTTATAATTAATTTACATACTCTTTTGTTTATAATTAATACATATCGCATTGTAAATTATATTATGAGAAATAAATTCAAGAAAAAATAATCGAAAATCGTTTAAAATAAAATAATAAAAGAATTTTTATGGAATGAAAAAAGATAAATAAAAGACAGATAAAAGAAAATAAAGTGCAACGGTCATTTTGACCCCTCCGGTGTGAACAACCATTTTTATGTCGCCGACTTTTCCACCTTTGGCCACTGCAAACAGCAATGGTCGCCCCGGGGGCGGTGGGGGCGCCAGAAGCCCCCTGCGCCCGATGGCACCTCACGAATCCCGAGCGGAATTTTTGTCTTTTCCACCTTTTCTCGAGTGTGATTAATTTGAGCGGAGATTTGTTGATGACCTTGACCAGTTTTTTGAAAAAATAAGGAGGGGCACTAAAATATAATTTTAATTTCTTTATGCGCAAAGATTGTCAGTTAATTTGTACTTTATTAAAGATGGCTCGGGGGAAAGAACCGGTGTGTCCGAGAAGAGAATGCCCCACCGCCCCGCCCGCCCCCCACCGGGGGCTTTCACCTCCCCGTCCTTGTCCACATCGGTTAAATGCCGACCTGGAACCAGATAAGGCTGACTGAACTCGCCCAGGAATTGCTTTGATAGGAAGATCGGGACGGAGTTTTTGCGCTGTCGGGACGGTGCGCGGACAGGTGTCCCGGGGGCCCCACAGGGCCCCGCCAGCAGATGTGCGGGGCGCCGCCGCCCCACATGGTGCCGTTTACACGCCTAATTCATAATTCAAATCCTCTCGCCCACTCCGTTGTTAACGAATTGTATATTGTTTGTCGATTCGCGCGAAGCCCAACGCGATATGGTAATGAAAGCTTTTGTGAGCCCACTCGGCGTTGGGAGAGGTTGGCCAGCCTGGCGCAGCCTTCTGGCGGAAGGCCCTCCGAGGCGATAAGAGCGAGACGTGCCAGTTCAGGTACGATTCCTTATCGCAAGGCTATCCGCATTAAAAGGTTTTTAAGGTTCCCGGTGTAAAAAAAATGATGAATCGGCCGAGAGGAGATAAAGACAAGACGGAACCTCGGATCCCACGTTGGAACCCTCGAGCACATAAATTATGCGCGAGCCTCACGGAAACGGCCTTTATGTGCGCACATGGTGTTCTGTATAGAAACTGTACTTTGGGGCCCTCGTGGTTGTCCTCCCTTGGCCCCCTTAGCCCCCTTGGCCCCCTGGCCCCTCCATGAGATACACTCACTGTATCTGAATGGTTTTTGTCTAAAAGAAACTGTTCTCGTTTCGGTTGTTTAATGTCGTCTTTCTTTAATTAAACTTTTTTTTTCTTAAGAGTCTTTTGGAGTCTTTCATTATGAGTATGTGAATAAGAGGGGAACTGATTTTTAAAAAGAATAAAACAAATACCCAGAAGAAAATCAAATGGGGAAGAAAAAGAGGAAAAAGTATAAAAAAGTAAGAAGGATAGGGAAAGGAAATGAAAAGAAAAGAGGATAATTAAGGATAAGAGAAGAACGTGAAAGAAATATAAAAAAAAATAATAACAGAACAAGAAAAGAGAAGAAAAGATGAAAAAAATAAGTAAAAGAAGAAGAAAAGGGGAAAATTAAGAATATCGACATTTTATACTTATTTATATTATTATAACTTTATTATTAAATGAAAATAATAAGCAACATTTTTGTATTTTTTTGTAGGCATTTCTCTTATACTTAACCTACGTGAGCCAGCTCTTTATTTTCCACTAATCACCAATGGAAGAGAAACAACCCCTCACCCCCCAATATGCACCCCCCCGCCTCTGCACCACCCCTACAAGAATGCTTCTGTTCCAGGTGACGATGAATGCCTCCCTAAATGCTCTGCTCGTCGCTGTCGTCGTGCTGCTCTCCCACATAACGTCCACCCGCTCCCTCATGCCCGAGAGGGAGTACATCCTAGGTGAGTGTTGAGGGGTTGAAGAGAGGGAGTACATCCTAGGTGAGTGTTGAGGGGTTGAAGAGAGGGAGTACATCCCGTAGGGGAGCGTGGAGAGGGGGAGGGAGAGTGCATTTCATGCGAGAGTGTGGGGTTCCGCTCTCATAAAAATTCAAAAGGTAGTAAAGATAAATAAAGTAATAAAATTAATGTATGATTAAGGGAGATATAGTTTTATAAGTCATAAAAGCGATATAAAAAGGTTTCGAGAGAGTCAAATTGACCACTGAGGGTTTTACAATGAAAACATTAAAAATTTATCTGATGAAATATGCGGTCTGACTTTAGTAAAGCGATCGAAGTAAAGTATAGTATAAATTTATACGGATGTTTATACGACTGTTTATTTCATCCATTTGATCATTTGGTTTTTTTACTGTTCTTTTATTAAATAAAATTTTTTATACTTTTATTTTCCTTGTTCTTTATAATATTATTATTCTTCTTTTCTTTGCCATTTCTTCTCTTTCATTTTTTCATCTTTTCTCTTCTTTTTCGTGTTCATTCTCTTCTTATTCTTCTTCTTGCTTTTTCTTCTTGTATTTTCCTTCATGTTCTGCTCTCGCAGTTCGTCTTCTTTATCTTTCTTCTACACTTCTTATAATTCTTCTTCTAGACTTTATAAGTCTGCTCTTTATATAAATTATATAATAAACGTTGGTTATATTGTTATTTCCTATACCTCCGTCGATGACGTTCGACTGAACTGATCAATTCCCTCAGTTGCCAAAATTCCCAAGACAACATGTCTAGCGCAAGTGCTCTGGTGCGCGGCCCAGTTCAGAACAAGTGGATAAGAAGCCATCATTGCCGCAATAACCATTAAAGAGAAAATAAATGAGAGGCAATTGTCTCCCGATATGTCAGTGCGAATAATGTAACACTTTCTCGATTCAAATTGATGTCGCATGTCGGGTGACCCCGCGACAACGCCGAACGCCGGCCGACGCGGCCTCCGCTACCTTTCTCCTGCCACGTCGCCCCTCCCTCCCACCTGTTAATCGCGCTTCTGACGTCAGCGCCACCGCCCGTGACGTCACCGCCTTCACAACAATCTTATCAGAGATTTGTTTGCCACGTTGTTTGCTCTCGCGAGCCCGCTCCCGCCCCGCCCGCCCGAACGTGTCCTCCGCGGCCACGTGGAATCTAATTCTTCTTGGGGACAGTTTTTATGAGCTCGTTTAGCCGAGGATTGACTTTCAATTGGCCAAATCAGAGGATTTATGGACTCGAGTTGAAATATGGCGGGATTCCTTTGACTGGATCGGAGGCTCTGCCCCCGGGGGGCGGGGGGCGGAAGAGCCGCCCCCGGGGGAAGCGAAGTCGATGTTGTGACAAGTGGAGGGAAGCAGGAGAAATGAAGGAAAAGGAGGCCGACGCGAGCAACGGGTGGCAACAAATGCATGTTAAGGGGGGAGGGCGGGGCGGGTGCGGTTCGGGGGCGGAGCGGGAGCGCGGCGGTGGGGCGGATGCTTAGCTTGCGGCGGCGGGGGATTTGTCGGAGGGCTGTCAGGTATACCTACAGCAAAGTTCAACCAACAATATTTCAACTGAAAAACAAACTAATGTTATCTTCATTAAGGTACGCACCTTAATTCACCAGGGGTGTACAAAATGAGGCGCGAGTGCGGGATCTCTTGGTTCTGTCGTTCCCTATTGATTACGACGAGAAGGGGTCATTTCGACCCCTGACGTCACTATATTCTGCTTAGCCTCATTTTTAAACATTTTTTCCGAATGGCGTTAAAAAGTAAATTTGGAGGGTCGTGCAAAGCCTTCGAAGGGTTCGGGGGTTGAAGGGAGCCTCGTGTCGAGTGAGGGCGGGCGCAGGAGCGGTGAGGCGAAGGGTGAGGAGCCACTCCCACGGTAACCGAAGTGGGGCAGAGCAAACATCCCCCGGCCACCCTCGGCAACCCTTCATTATCGGGTGATGAGGCGGTGACCACCCCTGCAACGCATTCCTTCGAAATAGGACTCAATGTAAATCTTGGCCGTGACACAGGTACAGGTAGAAGGTCTGCAGGTAAAACAAAAACAACAACACACTTGTTGTTCTCTTTCCATAATTCATTTTCCTTTTCAAACTTTCGTTTCATTATTATTATTTAAATTCCTTATGTCTAAATATCATTAATTGATCTCATAATAGAGAGAAGACGGACGGACGGGGAGGGCGAGAGAGAGAGAGAGAGAGAGAGAGAGAGAGAGAAGAGAGAAAGAGAGAGAGAGAGAGAGACGTTGATACCTTCTTTATTTAAGGATTGGCTTCACCGGTCCTTATTTACATTCGATCGAACCCATTAAGAATCAGAGATTATAATTTGATTTTTATCTTTCACCCGCCCCTCGCCCCCTCCGCCCCCTCCGCGCCTGCACCGTGAGTAGAACATTTGTTATTTATTTATTATTAATTGACGTTTTATGAGAGGAGAGAAAAGGTTGCGCATTAACGTGGATTCCTTTGAGGAGACCGAAAGGAGGTTTTCATGATAGGAGGGAGAGAAAGGGAGAGAAAGAAAGAGAAAGAAAGAGAGCGTAGAGGAAGAAAGGGGGAAGGAGATGCATAGAAAGAATAAGTGACCTTAAAGGGAAGAAACAGATTACAAACAGAAAGGTAAAAAAGAGATGGCAGAAGAGGAACGTGAGAGAGAGAGAGAGAAAGAGAGAGAGAGAGAAAAAAGAGTAAGGGAACGAGAGTGAGAAAGACAGTTTAAAGAGAAAAATATAGAGAGAGGGACTGCAGAGGAAAAGAGAGAATGAAAATACAGAGGGAGAGAAACGAACAGAAGATAAAAAAAGAAAGACAGAAAGAAATTAGAGAGAAGCCAGAAAAAGAGTACAGAGGAAGAGAATGAAAGGAAGAGAGGATGAGGGAGAGAAAGAGAAAGAAATGTGTGAAAGATGTGAAAGAATGAAGAATTGCACCATGTTGAGGAGGGACATAAGGGAAGCAATTTTTGGGGGCTTTAAATTGTGGTGGTTGGCGAACCTGTGTCGGGGCCGAGGCTGCCAACAGCCGAGAGCGAGCGAGGCGTGCATCGCGGAGGAGCAGCCATCG
Source organism: Brueelia nebulosa (assembly GCA_028293925.1). Lineage (NCBI taxonomy): Eukaryota > Metazoa > Arthropoda > Insecta > Psocodea > Philopteridae > Brueelia > Brueelia nebulosa. Next base: position 543,128 of record JAQIBA010000072.1, on the reverse strand, counting down.
CCAAAAGCGAGATGAAATTGCTTTCGCCTTCCGTCACGTAGTCATTTAGCCAGATTATGGTTGTTGCTCTCTCCTCACATAAAATCACACGATTGCATCACTATTTTAATAAAGTTGCGTAATTAACGGATTCCATTGATGTCGTGTGAGTCGAAATGTCAATCGAGGCAGGGATCCTGGCCGTGGCTGCTCGGGGGCGAGGGCGGCGACGGGGTTGGTGGGCGCCCAGTCGATGCGAGGGGATGGGTGCTGGAGGGGCGGGTCGGGCGGCGGGCGAGGCGGCGGCCGAGGCGAGAGGAATCGAAGTTTGTATTTGTTTTATTGGAATTCCGAGTTAATTTGTGAGCGTAATGATGATGTTTCAATTCTCACGATCCCGGGGCTCGGGCTCAGGTATGCACCGTCAGAGCCCTTAAAAGAAAAAACCTTGTTGGTGGTCCTGCCTTTGAGCTTTCCAAACTCCTTCATTGTTTTAGCGGTTTATTGTTTCGCTTTGTGTTCTTTCATTCTGACTAATGATCCTTTCGACGTCGCCGCCGCCATTTCTGTATGCGCTTCCGTCGTTCGGTTGCTGGCTCTTGCGCACTCACGTTCGGACGTCTGCCCGGCCCCCGACCACCCCCGACCACGAGCACCCCTGCATGACGTCACACGCACGTCTGCCCGAGCTTTCGCGTGACAGTCGCCACTCCGAGCCAGCAACCCTTATGAACATGTCTTCGGAGGCACGCGATCGCGCCCTCGAGGGAGACATAAAAAATTTTCCATGGCGAAACCTGGCAGACGTTGGCCAACTTGGAGTTGAATCATTTCCATCGAACTCCCTTTGTAATTTAGTGAAGTGAGAGTAGCCCTTATAGAAAGCGAGGGCAAAACTTTGACTCTCCTTCCGCTTCCGGTTAAGGATGCTTTTAACGATCTAATCATTGGTCGGGTTCGCTATCTGGTGGCAAACTTTGAATTACCGCTGTTTTCCAATGTTTGTTTCCTTCCTTTTCTTTATTTTCCTTTTTTTTTAATGTTTTTCTTCATTTTGTTGCTATTATTTTTTCGTTTTCTTTGTCATCGAAATGATTTCATTTTCCCTGCGCTTGGTTATCTTTCTTTCCTCGAATAATTTATTCATTTTTTCTATCACAGACATTCAAAAAGATTGCGCCCTTAAAATCAGAAGAAAACTAACAGAAAAATTATAGGAAAAAGCAAAAAAAAGGATAAAAATAAAACGATCTGTAACATTAGTGATCTGAGTTAAAAGAAGGAAACAAAACACGATGCAGGGGTCATTTTGACCCATTAGGTGTTAACATAAGAGCAGTTGTGAAACACTCTCACAGCTTTTGTCCCACCCCGGCGAACGCCAACGACCACAGCGCCACCTTTCCAGAAGCACCAATCCCAGCACATAAATAAACAAAGCGGCAATTAATGGCCCACGAAGTGACGTTGTCCCCCGAGAGGACATGTGCCACAGCCCTCGTCTTAATCACAACCTCAAGATTTATACATCCATAGGTGGATTCCTCCTACCTGTCAACGGCCCCGGACCGGAGGACCCCTTGATTAATTGCCCCGAATCGCTTTAATGGGCACTCGGTCGACGCCTCGCCCGCCATTCCTCCCTCCCGGGCACCCGAAGCCACCCTCCGCCCCCGACCGCCATATTGAGATATTGTCGCAGGGTAATCACCGCGTTCGAACGAATTCAAAATGGCAGCCTCCGTTTACTTATTTTTTAATTAACTCCTTCGAGTGTAATTGCGAAATGTAATTACGGAATACTGCAGAGTCATCTCGGAAAAATATTTTGGGAAATTCGAAGGAGTCGGCTCGAGGGAACGATGACTCGTGAGAATGGGAGGGCGACGAAGGAAGCGGCGATGGGGCCCTTGGAGGGCTCTCGAACCCCCGACGGGCCCCGCCTCGATCATAATTAATTAATGGCTAATTAGCAAAATTAACACGGATCTCTCGCGACCGAGAGGAAGAATTTGTCGAGGGGAGGGATGGCGGGGGCGTTTCTCTAAATCTCGCTAATTACACACGGTGGGCGGTTTAACGATCAATAAATTTTATTGCTTTATGACTTCATTTTGTCATCGATTTCATTATTTTCTTTTTTATTTTATGCGAAAAGCCAAAATGGGCGACTGCGACTGGTTTTTCGACACGTGGGCCGCTAATGAGATGGAAAATTAGGGAAATTCCCTGGGGTTCCCTCGCGATTTATGGCCCCGAAAACCCCGCCCGGGCCCCGAAGGCGAAGTGCCACAACGAAAGGGTTTGGCCCGCTCGAGCGCCGCTCTATTCGCCCTCAGCGCCCATTTTAAGAAAGGCTTAAAATGCCTTTTCCCCCCTTTTTAGAGGGACAAACGACTCCTATAACGAGGGTCATTGTGACCCCATTCCCGTTCCGAGAAACCTCACCGCTTTGGGTGCGATGGAGTTAAAAGTAGGGGTCGAGGTGGCCTCTCTTCCCGGCGAAATAATTTCCCGGGTGTCAAAATGACACCCGAACAATTTCCGCGCGGCGAGAACCCGTTTGTTAGATCAGATAAGCAATGAGCTCTTATAACTGCATTTGCACACACGTGTGCGTGTGTGGCTGCGTGTCGTGTGCATGCACGAGCCACACATGGAGCCATGACAAGATTTTGTCCGGGCCCCGAGAGGGTGCAAAGTGGGAGGAGGGGGCGGCGGCGTGAGAAGAGCGGCGTACCTGAGCGGAGGTCGACCGAAGGGAACTGTTTATTTATTTAATTAGAATGCGATCGCAGAAATTATCGAAAACAAACAAAGTTTCCGGCGAAAAGCCAAAGGGAAAATTATAGCTTAGGTTCAGGTAGGAGATTTTGGGGATCTTCCGGATGAAGTGTTCATTGACTCTGAATAACGAGCTGACGTACCTGTGCCTGCCACTGCGGTAGGTAACCGTTTTCCTTCCAATTTATTTCTTGTGTCCAGACGGTTCCATTGATTGTTTCGTTTATGATTTCCTTTGTCGCCTTTCCATTTGCTTATTAACGCAGCAAGGGTCATTTTGACCGCTGACAGCCATTAAGAATGCCCCATTTCTGGTCTTTTCTCACTAAAATAATATAATAATATATAATACAATCCCAGCCAGTGGACGTGAGAGGTATTACAATTTAGAATCTTATATGTTTATTAGCAAATTCACAGTTTTATTTATTTATTTAGAAAAAGTATAAAAATTAGACTGAGAAAAGGTAAGATGAGTAGAAAAGAACATTAAATAAACAAATAAATAAATAAGTAAATGTATAAAAGAGCAGATAAATAGATAAATAAACAAATAAACCACTAAAAGAACAAAGAAATAAACAGAGAAGTAAACGACTATAAAACAAACAAGTGAATAAAAAAAGAGATAAATAAATAAGAAGATAATTTAGCGGGAGCGAAAAGGAATGGAAAAGGAAGGAAGACAAAGGAAGTGGCCGCAAGGAAAGGAGAGGAAAAGGAAAGGGCCCTGAAGTGGCCGTGGCAGCGTCCTTTGTCCCCTGCTCGTTGTCATGAAGAGATCATTTAAACACTATTGAAGAATAATGATAATGAGAATAAAGTTGTTTACTGACATGAAATAAGAAATAATTCACGAGATAATCTAAGTGTGGAGCGACAAAAAATTATTTAAACAATTTCTCAGAGAAAAAACGAAAAGAATTTACGCTCATCAAAGCACTTAAACTAAAAGCATTACTTCAATCCATTTGTTTAAATATTTTTATTTTTTATATACTGTATAAAGTATATTTCGGCGCGCCGCCATTCGGCCGTTTTTCACATTATTTTCTCACGAGAACGCTCACAATCAGTCCTCGTTGATGACCGTTTGAAAGGGATTTTGTGTTTGGGGGCCATTAGGGAGTGGGGGAGGGGAGGGAGACAAAAAGAGAGAGAGAGAGAGAGAGAGAGTGGTCGGGTGGGTGGTCGAAGGCACTGGAAAAGGTGCGGCGCCGACGCCATCTTGCACTTTTTCTTTTGGCTTTCGCTTTCCTTTCCTTTTTTCCCTTAAATTTTCTTATTACCATTTTCCCTCTTTTCTTTCTCTTCCTTTTTCGCTTCTCTTTTATTTTCTTAGTCTTTTCTTTTTATACTTGTATATCCATCTCTTTTTTCACCCTCTCTTTCTTTTCTAACATACAAACTTCGGAATCCAAAGACGGAGTGACTTCGCTCCTTGCGACGCAGGGACAGGGGAGAGGGGAGAGGGGCACAGAGACGAGCCTTTGCTTTCTTCCCTCGGGACAGAAGACACAATAAATTGAGCGTAGTAAACGGCCACATGGCTGACCCACATGAGCGAGACGCAATTTACAATCCCCGAGCCCAGCTGACATACGATAAGCAACGCTTCCGAGGAAATTCCCGCAGTCTGCGCGTTGGATTCAAAATGGCGGGGGGCGGGGGCAGGCCAAAATTGGCCGACCTTGCCAATAACTGCAACAATTAACTGCAACTGCTAACCCAAAATCAACATGGACACGATGAAAGCTCGCGAGCAGAGTCTTCGAGATCTGCGTCACTGAAGTGGTCTCCCTTGGGGCCCCGAGGAAAGAGCCCCGAAACGAGATTTTCCCGGGAAAATTGCCCCCTCCTCGAGAACAAAGGAGGCCAAGTGAAGTCCTCTTGGTGTCTCCGCCGTGAAGAACTCTTGTGATGAGGTTTTGTTCCTTTGTTTGTCGCTGTGAAAAGTTGCCTTGTTCGCCACGAGGATTTCTTTAATTTGGGCTTTGTTTGGCCTCATTGGGGGCCCTTCGGCCGCCCTCCGCCCCCCGGGCCCCTTTGGGAAGACGAGGGGGCCTCGCTCAGGGGAGCAGGGGAGAAGAGGCAGAAGGTTCCCGCCAAGCAGAAGTGGCAACGGAAACGATTCGTTTCTTCAAAAACTCAAAAAGTGACGTTCATTAATAAATAAATAATGGATTCAGCAAATTAATAATAAATAATTGAGCTTCAATAAATAAATAAAGAAATAATGAATTCATTTCAATAATAAGTAATTGATTTTAAATAAATAATGCATTTAATTCAGTAATAAATAATTGATGTTTAATAAATGAATGGCGCTTTCCGTAATAAATAAATTTGTGTTTCGATAAATAAATAATGCATCGAGTACTAATAAATGGGGGCTTCATTAAATAAATAAAGGATTTATAAACTCATATAAAAGTAATTGATGCACTAATAAATTTTCCTTTGAATGGATTGGGTGTCAATGGAAGCAACGAGGGGCGCACCGGGACTGTCCCCTCGCGGAGAGGACAGAGCTCGACTGCCGCTGCGGATGGCGGAAACCCTAAGTGGGTTATTTTGGCCAAATTTCTGGATTTCTTCTTCGCCGATTTGGCCACGTTTAAACCTTTCAGCGGCGCTTTTCACCAACAAATGTTTAGTCTTCGCCTTTCAACTCTCTCTTGTTTATCCCTTTGAAATCTCTAAGAAGACTCACTTTCCATTTATCCGCTGACGGATCGGTTTTCCCGGACCGGAGCAGGACTTTGCCCTTCCACACCTTCCCCTGCCCCCCACGGCCGCCCCTCCCGCCCCCCGCCCGCCCCCCATATCGGCCTTCGACGAAACCCAGAAAAATGTTAATCCGAACGCAATAATTAAGAAATTAACACCTCGTGAGAACAATAGAAGGCGTTGGGAATTCGCTCGTCGCAGGAACGTTGGTCTTATGCTAATGAAATGCGAGGAGGGGAGAAGAAGTTGAAGGCCTTCGACATGTGGAAGGCGTTTGTCGACGTCGCAGTTCGGGCAGAAGAGGAAAGGTTTGCCTTCCATGGCTCTGGCGGCGGCCATTTTCCTTCTTTGCGAACGAGGAAAATTGTTTGGCAATGCCAAATGGAGGGGAGGACATGATACACTTACCTTACATTTTGGCCAGTCGTTAATCACGTACTGTTAACAGAAGGCGGTGGAAGACTTGGACCTGAAAGAGAAGATGAAGAAAAAGAAAAGTTTCCATGTGGTCATCACCGATGACGACTGCTTGTCCAAACAGCAGTTTAATGTGTGTGAATGAATACATTGCCGACAGTATAACGGCAAGGAAACTTCAATGAAATTTTAAAATGATTTCATTTCATTTAAGAAAAAGGTGAGATTAGGCAAAAAGGAATAAAGAAAACGTAAAATAAAAGAAAAGTGAAAAGTGGGAAATAAAGGGCGGGGAAGATAAAGGCGAAAAAGTAAGGAAAAGGGAATAAAAGAAAAATGGGACAAAATGATTCATTCTCCGAGTTAAAAGTGGAAAAGAAGAAACAGTGTTGCCGTTCGTTCGGGAAGCAGAAGTCGAACGAGGCAACAGCCCGTCTGTCCGAACGGGGTCACGGCCTTCCCGAAGGACGTCCACGACCACCCCCGACAGGAATGTGCTCCGTGCACAGCAATCCTGCCTGCGAACTCATTGCACATTACGACCAAATGTAGAGCGAGGCGTTGCAAAACGGTATCATATAAATATCTGAGGGGCATAAAGACGTTATCAGTTGCGAGCCTCCTCCCTCCCCGTCACCCGCCCCCTCCCTTCTCCAGCCGCTCTTATTGCCAACCGTTACACTACTTTGAAAGTGAAAACAGGTTGAACGAAGAAATTATGCTTTAATTGATCTTTAACGTCTTCCCAAGGTCCCCATTATGATTCTTAAGGGGTTCTCAGCAAGGGGTGGAATACAGAATTAGGCCCCCCACACTGCAGACGTGCCGCCACCGCCTTCGCTTGCCCACTCATGCGTGGAGATGGCCAATCGATTGGGTCGCGTGCCCCCTGGTCGGCCGTTGCATGGGCAGGGGTTGCACTTCCCGGAAGGGCCGCGTGAAGGGCCGCGTGAAGGGCCGCGTGAAGGGGCACGTGTGGAAGAAGAAGGGTGAGAGAGAAAGCATAGGAATTCTTCCCTTTCCAATAAAGGGCAAAAAAGAGGAGAAAGAGAAACGAAGAGGAGAGAGGTAGAGAAACACGAATAAAGAGTAAACAGCCAGGATAACTCGAATGTAATGCAAAATGCGGTTCTCAGTTTTCTAGCGCCAGGCTAATGCACTTGTGTTTTATTATGAAAAGAGAGAGAGAGAGACGGGGGGGGGGGGGAGAGTCAGCAGTCGGGCAGAATGGAATGGCCCGGCTTTTAACGACATCCGCGGCGACAACGAAAATGATACCATTCCGAAGACATCCATTGTTCTCCTCATTCATAATGTGATAGTGCTTAATAGGCATTGTATTCAATTCAGTATAAATATTCAATATGGTGAAGAATGGAAATATGCAATGGCAGTGGTATTTGATGCATTAATATTAAATAGGCACTTTTAACGAGCTGGAGGATTGGCTCACCTCTGCTGGCAGGTGCAACACTCGAGACCTTTTCCCAACAACTGGCTCTCCAGGAGATTGTTTGTCGTCCCGCCCCTCGGGGGGTCAGCGCGGCCCCTCGGTCCCTCTGTGAGCAAACAAAACTAAATATACAACTGTCTTGGAGGACTCATTTCATCTGGACAAAAATGGACAAAATGGGGAATGCGATTGCGAATCACAAACTCTTAAAAATTCTACTCTCATTATTTGTTTAAAAAGACCGAAATGAATAATTAAATATTTCAATTAATTCACTGTGAGAAGACAGAGATTTTCCATTTGATTTTCATCGATAATAGCCAATATTCCCTAACTTAAAAATACCATTTTTCTTGAGTGGTGTCAAAATGACCTCTGCATTGATTCTTTCTATTTTTTATTTCTCTATTTTTCTTTCTTTCTTCTTTCAAAAATTATTCTATTTCTATCTTTATTTTTTCTTGTATTTCTCCCATTTCTCTTTTTCTTGTTTTCTGTTTTTCCTTTTTTACACTTTTATTCCTTTGTCATTTTCTGTCTTTTTATGTTTTTTCATCATTTTACTTTAAGTAAGGAATGGTTTAAATGTCTGTATTAGAAAAATCTACTGATGGTAATGCTTTAACTTTTTTGTCA
>JAQIBA010000072.1:453011-535029 GCA_028293925.1 Brueelia nebulosa | reverse complement strand
AATTTTCATTTTAAGTAATAAATGAGATTGAGGGGACCACCATGTGCTTTTATAACTTTCTTACGACGGGTTTGAAGTTTCCCATAGTGCTGAACGTCATCATCGTCGTCGTCACATTCCTCGCCCGTAATGAAACGTCTGCTTCTCGAAAAACAATTAAACCCTTGCCTGCTTTCCTCTTTTTAATTAAGACGTCTTCGCATTTGATGGACTCCGTGGGAGGGAGAGACCTCATTCCGCTCCTGGCTGACGTGGCTGCAGAAGCTGCCCGAAGGGGTCCAAATGACCCATCGTATTTTGCTTACTCTTCTCTCTGAGATGTATTTTCACATTAGAAGTAATGCCAATACAAAAGTTTTTTTTTCACAAAAAAGAAACGTATACCTTTTTGAGGTAACCGATTATTGCCACATACTGTATCTGACATTTGAAATCTATTTGGTTGTCCACTGCTTTGGATAATTTCAAAACTTTGGTTGAGTTCTTCGGAGAGACTTTGAAGAGAGACTTCCGCCTACAAAATTTTTTTTGGTAATATTTTAACATAAATGGAGTTCAAGAATTGAACCTTGTTAAATGTAAACACTAGAAAACAAAATACAATTTTTTAATTATTAAAATAAAAAATTATTATAATTATTTTCTACGAAACAATTTATAAAATAAAAATGCTTTTGACCCTTATTTTTATGAAATCTGTGGAGTGACAAAATAAGATTTTGATTTTTTTATTGTGTAAAATTTTAACACATTCATTGATTTTCTGTATTTATTTATATTTATTTAAAGTTAGTTTAGAAATTATAATTATATTTCAATTAAAATAAAAAATGTAAATTTTATAATATGCACTAATATATAAATATAAAATATAAAAATAATAAAATTATAAAACGTACCAAAAGGAGTAGTGAATAATTTTTAAAAATCACATCAATCAATAAATAAATAATTACATTAATCAATAAAAACATTAAGATTAGAATAGTAAATAGATAAAATTAAGAAGAAATAACATATTTCTTAAAAATGAATATTAAATAAAATAAATATAGTTAAAACATAAAATATACTTATTGATATAAATGAAAAAATTCTCAATGAAAGTGTCTGACTCATATGTATGTATGCCAGTTGCAAATTAAATATTGGAAATGAAAGCTTTTATGCTCGTCTAATAACACTCACTCATGATCCGAAATAGGTTTTTGTGGGGAGTGAAGGTGGAGTTGCGAAGTCCCCCGTGGGGGGCAGCCCCTGGGGCCCATCTGCTGCGGCGAAGAGAAGAGGAAGAGCCCGCGCGGTATCACATTTCTCGTTGTATCATTATTAATGAGCCGGCTGCGAGGATTTCGAAACGTGGCTTCCAGGTACGAGTCTGGCCGGCCAATTACGTTCCCCTTCGGGCAAGGACTCTCTCAGCTCCCGGCCACCTGTAATTATTTTTTATCGCTTATTATACTTCGGTAATGAAGAAAGTCGTATTCTCCATCGGCTTATCTCGTACCGGTTCCAGGATCTCGGCCCGGGGAACACCTCTCACTTTTCCACAGGTCATTCCAGTACTATTGAACCCTGGCCGTGTCCGAGGGAGGTCCAGGCCTGCACCTGTCGCTCCCTCGGGCGACAGCTCTGCCTTCCCGAGGCGCTGCCAGTGCCCCCTGGCGGCCAGTGCTGCACTTCACCGGACCCATAAATAACGCGCTTGTATTCGGCCATGGGGCCAATACTGTAACAATACAAGTAATGAGTCGAGGTGGTTCTGCCCCGAAAGCGGTGATGGATCGACGCATTTCATTGGTCGTTCCCGAGAGAGCATTAGCATAATTACATAACATAATTAATTAGTAACCGGGTCTGGTTCTGGACGGTTCTGTATCAGAGCTGAGAAGTGAATTGAATAAGAAATAAAACGTTTAATTTGGACGGATGGCTGCTTTCCCATCACTGTCGCCATTCCTAAACATTCTCTTATAAAATACCCAATTATGTTTCGCAGTAACTTCCGCGTTTTATTTTTAATCAATTGAAAAATGTTTATTTGCCCAAAAAACAATTTCGGCGAAATATTTCACTTAAAATTACAACAAATTATATTTTTTTGAATAAATACTTTTCCTTTTCCGGTTGTAGTGTTTATTGATGGAATCTTTTTAGTTCTCCTTCATTTTTTTCTTCAAATCCTACATTTTCACTTTTCTTTCTGCTCCTTTGCATAATTCTCATCGCGTTTGCTTCTTCCCGTCCTTCTGATGTCTTTTGATTCTTTTTCTTATTTGTTTATCATTTTTTTGGTTCTTCCATTTTATACGTCACTTAATTTTAGTTTTTTGTTGGTTTTTCTGTTATTCTTTTTGAAAGTGTTAATATTAACACATACGAGATAAATAAAGACGTTCTAGTTTTATTTTTCTTGGGAGTTCTGCCGAGACTGAAGTTCTTCGTCATTCAAACTCTGTTTCTTTGCTTTCTATTTTAATGCGGGTATAAATTAATATTTTGCGGAAACTACAATAACCACAGCATAAAGTTGGCGAAAATGTTAATTTATCGAATGTAGTTAAGTTTTAAAAACACTGTTTTCTGTTTCTACGCTTAATCAAAGTAAAGAAAAAAAAACAAGCCGATAAAAAAAGTTTGTTTGATGGAAGAAAGTTGTTTTCTCGGCGATATTAAGGAAATTATAAAATAATCATTATTAAAATTAAAATGCCGCATGGGATTCCATCGAGAATTTAAATTTGAAATATTTGAGTCTTCGCGCTGTGCCGCTTTTAAATCTTTTAAATTCTCTTTCATTATCGGACTATCAATGAGAGAAAATAAATTCCGATTTGTTTTTCATAAAATAAATTCTAAAGAGCGCTTTCATAAATTTTTAGCGCCAACGGGAAATCCTCACTTGAATTTAGGACATCTGTCGGTGAGACGGAAAACTTCGCTTTTAGGTTAATGGACTCATTTGAGTCCGACCGAATTAAAATTTACTTCAAAAAACAGCCTTTTCGGTTTATTCCGATGTGGATTAATTTATGTAAAGCAAATGTTTGTGTAAATTTAAGCGAAGCAGAGCTCATAAAGTGCGACCGTTAATTGTTTTCGAAAATCGAAGGGTTCCATTTTCCGTTTCGAAAAGCGCTCACCAGGTGTCTCTGCCGTCCTCTCATTCGCGCAAATCGCCATTTTATTCCATTTTTCCGATTTCCGACGCTCAAATTTAATAAAATCGGAGAGTAATTTAATTAAAATTTTACGCCCGGGGTAATGAATTATAAAATTTTGTTTGTTTAATTAATTCAAATGGAAATTGGGAATTCTTAGCGGCAGCTAAGGGAACCAAACACGTAAGACATTGAGCTTTTTGCTTTGCATTCTTCTCTTAATTTGGGTCGTATTCGGGGGCGAAACCTCCCCAATCCAACCCTTTGAAAAAGCACTCGGATTCCGCTAATGACTTTGGAAAAGCAGCGTAAATTTATTCATCGTCAATAAAGGAGATAATAGTCTGTTTAAGTCTAATAAAGCAGCCCCTCGAGTTAAGGGAGGAAAAAACTTTCTTTTTGTGCTCATTCAAGAAGCTTTCCTTCTTCCCCTGACAAATATAAATTGCTTATTTTTAAGAAAGGCTTTGAATTCGGTTCCTCCGAGGCGGTTCCCGTGCGGGGCGGGGGCGGGGGTGAAGGGGGAGCGGATTTCACTGAGAGCTTTCTCGACTTCCCTTTATTTTATTATAAATTTATTCAAAACACTGAATTCATTTTATGGCTTTGTTCATCATTAGGGATGAATTTGTGAGCTGTCGTTTGGATTTGGTTTTAGTGAGGGCAGACTCAATAATGGCGGAATTTCTTGAAAACTCGCTTCTCTCTTCGCCGGACTTTCTCCTCATGTGGAGATGAGTTGATAAATAAAAAGGGGAAGAGAGATACAAAAAGTTGTATATTTTAACCACTATTATTGTTTCAGAACGGGTTCGTAGAGTGTGCAAAGCACGTGAAATGCACAAGTCAAGAGGGATGCTACATGCTCCTGGAGCAGAAGCCCGGGGAATGCTGCCGGGAGTGCAAGGGCTGCGTGCACAACGGGTTCTACTACGCGAGCGACACCGAGTGGAGGGACCCCGAGGAGCCCTGCAAGATATACCACTGCAAAGCCGGCCTCGTCACGGTCTCCAAGGAAGTCTGCTTCGATTCCCACTGCATGCACGTATTGCCCCGAGCACCCGGAAGGTGCTGCTCTCCTTGCAAAGGTGAGTAGCTGAGAAGAAATCGGCTGGAGGCCCCCGCTAAAAGGGAATTCCTTCTCGAAAGGCTGCATGTTCAACGGTCAGCTCGTGCCCGAGGGGAGAGAGGTGACGACCCCGGACGACCCCTGCCTCAAATGTCGCTGCTATGACGGTCGGCTCACCTGCTCGAAGAAGGCCTGTCCCGTCCTCCAGTGTCCTCCGCACAAAATCGTCCACATCCCGGGCAAGTGCTGCCCCATCTGTCGGGGGAACCGCATCCTCGTGGAGCTGAGCAAGGGTTCCTGCCTGCTGAGGACGAAGGTGCTGGAGCCGGGGGCGACGGAGATCTTCGACCAGTGCACCAATTGCACCTGCATGAACGGGACCAACATCTGCGAGAGGAAGACGTGTCCGGTGCTGACCTGTCCTCTGGAGAATCAGGAGACGACCCCCGGGGACTGCTGTCCCCACTGTCCCCCCACGGAGGAAAGCCGGGCGATTTGCATGGTCAGGGGACAGACGTACGAGGCGAGTATTGCTGACTGTCGCCGCCAGGGGGCTGCAGTCGTAGGAGGGGTGTGAGCAAGTGAAGCAGTAACGTGGTATTTCCTAGGCAGGATGGCGAGTCGTGGCATCTTGACTCGTGCATGTCCTGCACGTGCCACAAGGGATCTCCTCGATGCGCGAGGGAGATGTGTCCCGAGACGAACACCCCCTGTCCCGCCAACCAGAAGCTCGTCCACGAGCCCGGGGAGTGCTGTCCGAAATGCGTGGAGAGCGATGGCGTCTGCACAGTGTTCGGGGACCCGCACTACAAGACTTTCGACGGGAAGTTCTTCAGTTTCCAGGGCTCCTGCAAGTACCTGCTGTCGGAGGACTGCGTCGGGAGGACTTTCTCCATTCGCGTCACCAACGACGCCCGCTCGACGAAGACTTCGTCCTGGACGAAGACCATTTCCATCAAGGTAGTAATCTGACGCTTTGCTGTCGGCTCTCACATTGCTGGTCCACTCTCGAATTCCGATTTCAGATAGGAGACCTGAAGGTGAACCTCGGACAGAAAATGAGAGTGAAAATAAACGGGGAGAGGGTGAAGCCCCCTTACAAGAGGGACAATCAGCTGGTGATTGAGAAGACGGACGAGAATGTGCTCGTGAAGATGGCCATCGGCATCCAGGTCCTCTGGAACGGAAACAGTTTCCTCGAGGTCTCCGCCCCTATTAAGTACAAGAACAGGTTGTGCGGACTGTGCGGAAATTTCAACTCGATAACGAGAGATGATCTCAGGACGAGGGGCGGGAAGTGAGTGTGCCTCCGGTGCCCGAGAGGCCCCCCTGAACGGAGCTAAACAAGTCTGTCTTTCAGTTTGACCAACGACACGAATGTGCTGGGCCTCTCCTGGCGAGTCGGCGGGAAGAAGGCCTGCGGGAGGGACCACGACAGGGTGAACAAGGCCGTGGAGTGCTCCTCCAACAACACCAAGCGGGAGCACCTCGACAGGTGCATCATGATTAAAACGAAAGTATTCGAGGGGTGCCGGAAGAAAATCAACGACGTCGCCTACCTCAGGTACACTCCGCCCTCTCACCCCCCCCGCCTCCCCCTCCCCAACCCGAATAACACCGGCTCGTGTTTCAGGTCGTGCATAATGGACATGTGCGAGTGCCCGAACAGAATGTGTTACTGCGAATCCCTGACGGCGTACGCCCACGAGTGCCAGAGGCTGGGCATCAACCTGGGGAACTGGCGGGACGTGGTGCAGTGCCCCGCCAACTGGGTGAAGCACCGGGACAAACTGGGGCCGCCCCCTCCGCCGAAAGACTTCCTGCCCTTCTTTCACAAGCACAAGTTCAGTTGGAAGAACTCCTCCTTCGGGCCCGCCAGGCCGACGCGGAAGCCCGCGTGGCAGAAACTGCACATGAGGATGCAGAAGACGCGAACGAGAGGCGCGAGCGAGCGTCCGCCCCCTCCCATCCTTATTTAACCGCCCCGTCGCTCCTCGACCTCAACCTGTACTAAGCTAGTCACTTTTGTATCTATTATTTAATTGTGAGTTGCTGACACTTGGCCGCCGCCATTGCTGCTTCTCCGCCCTCTCTAACGCTCTCACCTTTCGTTGCAGTGTTTTAATTTGTGTTGGAGACGCCGATTTGAGATTCCTACCTCATGTTAAAGTGAATTTGCGAAAGTCACAGCTAAAGCCCGGGAGATTCATAGGCTGAAACAAAAGTGAGTTCATCTCTGACATTTATTTAGATTACATTATAATTAATTCTTTTCTTAGTTTATTATATAATTATTTTTACCAAAATAAAATACATACGCTAAACTGATTATCTGTAAACCGTCAAAATTTCCCATAAGCACAGCTGAAAAGTGCTTCTATCTGGAGTAGGCCTTTGGTGAAGAATGCCTGAAAATGAGCATGAAATTACGTTTCAGTTCCAGGTATTTCCTTCTACAGAACTAGTGTATCATAAGTGGGAGTTTTATATGAAAAAAGGAAGTCGTCAAAGCGTTTGTGAGTACATAATATTCGCACCTGGGCATTTATCATGCGCCCAAGAGTAGATTCAGAGTTACAGTGGCCTCTTCCAGGTGACAGCCGCCGTCGGGAGGAAGCGCTGTCGGACGACAGGAAGAGTGTGAATGCCTTGCAGTGAGTGCGATGAGTGTGATATGGCCGCAGGTAACAGAATCCAGCAGAGGCTGAGCCTCCGGATTGTTCTTCTCAATGGGTACTTTCATTCCTGGAACGGATGAATTCCAATCAATACACGAGTTGTTTTTAATTTATTTAATGAAAATCTGTGTTGTGCTATAAACACTTTGGTTTTTAAATATGAATAAAAATTATTACATTTTTATAATTTACTTATAACCCTTTTGGCCCTTCACCTGTTTCATAACGAGAAAATCAATTTTTTGTTTGAATTTTGGCTGAAGATTAATGGAAACATCCCGCGCAGTTTTCCTGCAAAGAGATTGCTAGAACAACTTTTTGCAGGGAAAAACAACAATTTGCCTTATGAGGAAATTAAAAAGAACTCATAAAGTCTGACCAATCGAACGTTCGATGACTTCCTGACAATGAGACAAGCAAAATGGTCGTCGAAATGGGAAAGCAAAGGAAGAGAGCTTCAAACAAAAGCCCGAGGAGAGAAAAGCACAAAAGAGATCCGACCGGTGAAGTGGTTGACCACAACGGGAAAAAATTACAAGGCAATTACATTACATGCTTTTCGGAGGTTTCCACTTCAGTTGCCCCCAAAGCTTTCAGAGGTCGCGTTTTCTTTACTTTAACCCAATTTTTCATCCCTTCCCGCATCCCCTCCCGCATCCCCTCCCCAAATAATATGGGCTCATTCCTCATCCTGGAGAGAGAAACAGCCTTTCTCCGTTTCTTATGCTTTTCTACCGGAAATTTTCTCTCTTCAAACTAAATGTCGTAATTATTGCCAATTGTTTGTCATAGTTAATCTGTATTCACCTGTATATAATGTGAACTTTATTGTCTGACTTACAAAATCTTGGGAGAGTGAAAAGCGCTGTTTTCATTCAATCATTTCCGTGAGAAGAGAAGGAGATAAGCAGAATGATAATTTCAAAAATGGAATAACCGAAGTTGGGAATCCCGAAAGTTTTCAAACTCATCTGACTGTCATTGCAATCAGCGAACACAAACAGTTTTATAAATATTGCTTTACTGATGTTTAAAAGCCCCGGTCCCCCGCGAGTGAAATCGACTACACTGGGTGCTTGTGCCCTCTTCCTCCCCCGCCTTTCATTTATTTTAAAATCTATTATAAAGCTGAATCCGGTAGTGTTTGATTCTCCATGGCCTCACCGCGCATGCTCTCCCCGCTCCTGTTCGACAAGAAACAGCATAACTTCCCTTCGCCTCAGTTTCAGTTCTCAACTGACACTCGGCTTTGTTTTCCTTAAATTATTATGACAATGGTGAGTCAGATTTTGTGTTTTGCTTTTTCAAGGATCCATTCATGAGCGGATTGTATCTCTTTTGGAAAACTTTTAAAAAGAGCTGTTAAATCCACAGGCAAATATCCAATTTTGACATTTCTAAAAGTCTATCGAAACAAGTTTTTTGATCGTAACGATAGAATACGAATACCAAATGCGCTGTCAGACGCCATTAGAATGTAAAAAATACGAGAATTTGAGAAAATATTTAGACTAAAATACTTTTAAAGAACCTCTCCTCAATAGCTGACTGTTTAACTGATTAGGGAAACCCCATCCGTCTGAAAACCTTTCGTTTCCATTGAAGAAATTATGTTAGTGTTTCTGAAAAAATTCGTTTTTCTGTGGATTTAACTTCGTTTAATCTGCTGACAATGAGCTGAAACTTCGTTTTGCTCATTTGTTGCTTCGACTAATAAATGCTGCCTCCAAATTCACGCTTAACTGTGCAGTAAAGCATAAATTTATGTGTTTAAAATTAAAATAAAATTGTTATGGGCAGTTTAGACTTTGGCGTTTCCGGAAACTCTGAAATCTGTTACAAATATGCTTTAGTGTTTAATACATTTAATTTACTTTAATAATAAATAAATAAATATCTATAAATTTGTAAAATTCATTTTAAAAAGTTTTTTTCATTGTATGTTAATGAATTTAAAGTTTTTAAGAAAATTCTCAAAAAGGTAAAAGATTACCTTTAAGACTTTTGTTTCATAATTTTTTTATCAATTTTATAAATAAATAAATGAAATATATAAATTTAATCTGAAAAACAGTTTTTAAATAATGTTTATAAATTTTTATATATTAACTTAAGAATAAAAATCAAATTCATTTATTTTTATTATTCACATATTTTATCATTTTCTTATATGATTTTCATTAACTTAATATTTTAACTTAAAAGAAAATGTTTTTTAAATTTAAGTAAGAATACACTTAAAAAAATTAAGAGCTCAGCATTTAGAATTTTAAAAGGATCCCTAAAATCAATTTACCTTTTATGAATATTTAATGAACTGTAAAAACACAAAATTTAAATACATCACATAATATTCGTTTTAGAAGATTTTAAGCACTCTGTTAAAGTAATATTTTATATCGTCAGTACTACATAATTAAACACTAGAAATTAGTGCTTTTATAATTGTAAAAGATTAAAAAATTCCCAGTTAAATAAGAATCCTATAAATGTTATTTGCGAAGCGATTTCGTAACGGTTTTTTCGGTTGCAAAAGCCTGCTCGATCCTGATTGGCCAGCCGCATCCACAGCCTTCCATATTGAGAGGCGCGAACAACGCAGTTGCGCCGAAAGCGGTTTAAATTCAATTTATCATAAAAACGGAATTTTATTCGCTCGGATTCTTTTTTTAAGAAGCAGAATTAATTTCTGTTAATTCTGGGTATTAAATGATTTCGTTCCTTGCTTTCCTTTAATTATGCCAGTTCACGTTTCGCAAAACGGATTTTGTCCAAAAGAGGGTAATTAATTTTACGAGATTTAAGAGCGGAAAGAGAAGACAACGAAATTGTTTCTGGCATGTGACTAAGCTGGAAAGCATTTTGTTTAAAAAAAAAACAACCAAACAAAGAAAGGGGGAATAACGATGAAATAGTTACACTGATGATGATTCATAAATTTTTTCGTTAGGTTTGGTTGTTGAAAGAACCTGGAGAAACTTCATAATCGAAAAGGACGGAGCCAAAAGCTTCGTCCGCCATTTTAGATTACATCAGAGAAGAGATGGAATTTACTTTACGATCGGAGTTGAGTTTGACAACAGAAAATCATCCAAAGACCCCAAAAATCGAGACCTTCACCTAATTTTAACTTTTTTTATTTATAAATTTATGAAATATAATATAAATCGCAAAGGAGATTATGGGTCCGCATTGCGATGACATTTAAAGCCATAAAATTTATATGACACTTTTCGTCGATAAACCCGCTTTAAATAAACGGAAGAGAAACCCATTTGGGAAACATTTACATTTGCAGATATAAATAAATGTCGGAACGAAATGAGGATCGCCCTCTTCCTTTTTCCACCCCCTTTACACCACTGCAAACATCTTCGACCGCTTCTGCCCCTTGCAGGGCTGCCAACACTCTCCCCTTTAACGCTTTCTTTTGTTTGCTTTCAGACGTTAGAACTTCCGCCTGAACAAATCGCCGGTAAGTTGACTGCTTATTGCTGATTGGCTTAAAATTATTAATTTCTTTATATTTTTATAAAAAAACGTGTTTTCTTCTTGAAAAGCTCTCGCTTCGCCTTTGTTTTTCGTTTCTTCTTTCTCTTATTTTACAGTATTTGTTCATATGGATTCTATTCTTCTTCTTCTTCTTTCTAACTAACTAACTTTAGCCTTCTGTCTTCTTTTTTTCTTACTCTTAATTTACACCCTTTGCCTCTGCATTCCATTCTTCTTCTTTTCTGTCTTCACATCCTCGTCACTCATTAGCGCCCCCTCACTCTGACCTCTTTGGCTTCTTTACACTAACTTTTACGTCGATATTTTTCAGTAGTTAAGCTCAAACAGAATCTTTCTCTCCCGCCCATCTACATCCGGGTCATTTTGACCCCATAAACCTCTGAAAAATCTCAATAACTTGAAGATGAGATATTTAAAGAGAATCGGAAAATTAAGACCGTCAGTGCAAAATTGAATTTCCGGGGTCAGAATGACCCCTGTAAGCCCTTCCAGCGCTAATTGGCGGGAAAATCCGCGGGTGGTCACCGCCTGTCATCGGCCAGACGCGAGTCAACATCCAAATTGTTTCTTTTTAAACGACGTGAATCACTTTGTTGTCAATTTGGCGGGAGACGGGGCCGGTGGGGGCGGAAGGGGGTGAAGGGGGTGAAGGGGGCGGAAGGCGGTCAGGCAGACCGCGGTCGAAAGCCCCTTTGAGAGAAGTAAAACAAATCGAACGTTCTAATTATAAAAAGTTTAGGGAAAATGTGATTAAGGAGTTTCATGTCGTAAAGCGCTGGCGAAGGGCCAAATTTCATTCTGAAAGTTTGCTTCCAGTTTCTTTGGCAGCAGCTCAGAGCGCTTATAATCATTTCTTCTGCTATTATTATTATTATTAATGTTAAACAAAACGGTTCGCGGGGCACCGGTGGGGCGAGTCCCTCGAGAAGACTATTTTCGGCCGCGGAGGAACACGAAATCCGTTTCGCCGTTCCCTTGTCAGCGGTAACATTCATTTGAAACAACTGCATCGCGAACATGTTCCCGATATTTTATGGCCGGTTATAATCGGTTGGGTGGAACTGGATTTAGAGTTGGGGGCCTGGGGGGCCAGGGGGGGGGGAGGCGTTGGCCGTCGTGACCGGATTTCTTTTCCTGTTGGATTCTGCGGCATGAATAAATAAAAAAGGGACACAGAAGCTTGAATAAATACAAAAAAATAACTTGAATAGAATTTAAAGTCTTGGACTGATACAGAAAAGTGTAGAGAGAGAAAAGTGCACAGGCAAGAAAAATTGTACAGGGACTCCAAAAGGCAAAAAAATTCATAAACTTGTAGATGAAAAAGAATTCCAAAACTTAAATAGATAAAAAAGAGATCAGGAACTTGCAGAGAAAAATAAAATAGAAACTTTAATAGATAAAAAGTATCCAGAGACTTGAGTAAATAAAAAGTCTCCAAAATATTGATAAAAAACATTCAGAGAAAACGGAAGAAGTAAGAAAAAAATAGAGTATATTTTGTGGGGTTGAATAAAAGAGTTTTTTTTTTGCTTTTTAAATTAAACGGTTGGATTCAAACGGTTTCAAATGTTATTCGAGTCGAAATGCGCCGTCGTCGCCTTCGCCCAAACCGTCAATCTTCGCTCCAAATCTTTCCCGCCAAAATTCCCACAACGTAATGACCTCTTAACTCCCATTCAACGCGAAATAATTAATATCCACATGCGGCTGATGGCTCGTTAAGCCCCGACTCCCGCCAAAGACAACACCCCCCGCCCCACACTTCGCCCCCTCTCGCCGCCCCCTCTCGCCGCCCCCTCTCACCGCCCCCTCTTCCAGTCCTCAGGAAAGCCTTCGACGGCTTCGACAGGGAACACTCCGGCAGCATCCCCACCGACATGGTCGCCGAGATCCTCCGCCTCATGGGCCAGCCCTTCAACAAGAGGATACTGGAGGAGATGATAGAGGAAGTGGACGCGGACAGTGAGTACAGGGGGCGGGAGCGGGGGCGAGGGAGGGGCGTACGCCTTTGCTGACGCTCGTGGCTTCGTTCCAGAGTCCGGAAGGCTGGAGTTCGACGAGTTCGTGACGCTGGCGGCGAAATTCATCGTGGAGGAAGACGCGGAAGCGATGCAGAAGGAACTGAGGGAGGCGTTTAGACTTTACGATAAGGAAGGTAGGCCAATCTGATTAGGGTCGCCATCTTTCATCCAACGCCAAAATGGGTGACGACGCTGTGTTATTTTTGACACGCGCTGTCGTCTTGTGAGCGATACGGGGGTCAAAGCTCTGCGACGCTGTCGTGGGATCTGTTTCAGGGAACGGCTACATCCCCACGTCCAGTCTGAAGGAGATCCTGAGGGAGCTCGACGATCAGCTCACCGACTACGAGCTCGACATGCTCATCAACGAGATCGACGCCGACGGATCCGGGACTGTGGACTTTGACGGTGAGGACTGAGGGGTTGAAGAGGGGTGTCCTTCAGGAAAGTGTTGAGTGGATGCAGAGCCGTGAGCGAACAAAGAGCGAAACGTTTCCAAATGTTTGGTTTCTTTCATAGCATCGCTGTCTTTTTTCTAACGCAGCCACTCAAAATGGCAGTTTCTTTAATATGTTAAAAAGTGTGAGAGAGAGATATTCCTATTTTTAAGAAAGGGAAAAGTGGAAAAACGAAGACAGATAGAAAATTCTAAAGAAGAGAAACAGAAGAAGATATGAAGCAGGGGTCATTTTGACCTTTCGAGATGAAAAGAGTCTCTTTTCGTTTCAGAATTCATGGAAATGATGACGGGAGAATAAATGGGTGGAAAAGTTAAGAGCCGCGGACCGGAAAGGGAAATCACAAACGGAAGTGAAAGTTTTCCAACGGTCTTCTCTGCGTTCTTTCGACTTCACTCAATGTATTCGTTTCTGCAATTAACCTCAGAAATCTCTTTGATAAAACTCTCTTGTATTTCTCCATTCATCAATTCTGCATTTTTGTATTTTAATGTTATACAGTTTTCTATTTTGTAAGTTTGTCATTTTTCTTTTCTGCACTTCCCAACCGTTCCATTGCAACTTCCTTCTTTGATCGCTCTTCTGCGACTTCTGCTTGTGGTTGTCATGGAAACGCATAACGGTCAGACAGGAACACCAGAATCCGTTCAATGGTTGAGAGGATCACAATGAACCAAATTATAATTATTTAATTTAAGTAAAAATAATTTGAGCACTACTACAGGAAAAGACAATCTTTGGCTTATTCAACGAAAAAGAAACAAAATAATTCGATTAGAGCTCTATGTTTCGAATGAGGTAACGAACACGCGACGACGCCATAGAATTACGCATAATGGAACAGCATATGTTAACAACAAAACGTCTCTTTCACTCATTTGAAGTACTGCGGGAACTCGTTGCTTATCTCCCTCACCAGCTGCTGGTCCCTCAGGCTGATCTCCGTCTCCTCGCAGAAAATCCTCGTGAACGACTTGGAAATCTCCTCCCTCCGGTGGTGGTGCTCCGAGTAGCCCGAGTTGCGCATCACCACCCTGCACAGCTGGAGGTACTGGTGCCGCCTCTGCAACCGAACAGCCCATGCAACACCCCTCGCCACACAACCCTACCTCACCCTTCCGCGCCCCACCTGATCCCCCGGCGACAGGTCCGCCAACTGACGAACTATTATGTCTATCAGGACCTTCACGTCGTTCGTGTAGAACAGGGAGGCCGTCGCGCTGTTGCTGAACAGGTCCACGAACAGCTTGAGAACGGAGTGGGGCGGCGGGGGCTGATGCTCGAATATCCTCACGGGGTCGTCTGCAAAAGGCTCTCCGTCAGCAGCGCCCCGCCACTTTCAATGCACCCACTCACCTTCTCTGTTCAGCAGCAGAAGAATCTTCTCCGTGAACGTCTTGGCGAGCGATCGCTGGGAGATCGACCTCAGCACGACGTTGTCTTGGGTGTTCCTGAACTGGAGGTTATACGACAGAACGAGAGTGATGAATAAGTCGGGGATCTGGTCCTCGACGTCGGTGTCGGGCGGATCCTCGATGTGATTCAGGAGGAAGTTGATGAAGTCCTCGCCGAGGTGTTCTGTAAGGAGAGAGGGTGAGTCGGGGGGTGAATGGGGGCGAGAGGGGGCGAGGGGGGCGAGGGAGGGTGGACATACCCAAATGCGTGACGGGCATGGCCTCGCCCATGGAGAAGATCATCGTGAGGAGGAGGGCGGAGTGGTTGAGCTTGGGGATGTTCCTGGGATTGGCTTTCATGTCGCGGGCCAACTCCATGGGAAGCACGGAGGAGAGGAAGATGGCGATGATGTTGGGGTCGAGGCCGCAGAGGACGCCGAGGGCCTGGAGGAGCGGCTGTCTGATGGTCCAGCGGACCTCCATCTGGTAGTATTGTGTGAGGGCGACGACGCCCGCGTACTCATCGCTGGAGATGACGTGCCTGGAGATGTTGGCGTCGGCGTTCATCTGAAAGAGTTTCCATCGGCTAAATAAGATATAATTAGTTAACACAGAACGGCCGTGAGGGGTCAAAATGACACCTGTTTTCTCTTTTGTAACTAAAATATGCATTTATAATACAAAATTTAGTTGTAATGAAATAATTATTGCACTTTGATTCATTTTACGAACTTTTTTTCATTTTTTCGGTTTTCCTTTTTTTGATTTCTTTCTTTCTTCCTTTAATCCATTTTTCCTTTCCTTTTTCAAGTTTTTTCGTTCCTCTTTTCCGTTTTTTCATATTTTTGTCGGTTTTTCCTCTCCTTTTTTTCTCTGCTTTTATCTCCTTCCGTTTTTATCTAATATCCTTATGTCCTTCCCAGCTTTTACCTTTTCTATGACTTTTCTCTTTTCGTTTTTAGTAATGGAAAGGATTAGAAAAATACCCTAAGCAGAGATTTTTTAAAGCATTTGATAATCTCTTATAAACAAAAAGATTTCTATCCAAGAAAAGAAGTAAAGGCGGGCGTTTCATTGAACCCCTTTGGCCCTTCAATGTCAATATAAAGGATGTCTTGGGAGACCAGTCAAGAGACAAAAGGGACAAAAGAAAGCGTACAAGTATTGAGGTGAGCTCTTTGACATAGTCCACGATAACTGCTTCGTCTTCGTGGAGCATCCAGCTCCTCTGCTGGGCGTCGTCTTTGCACGAAGTCAGTTCGGTGAATATGAGGTGAAGCCGTTTCGCGTCGTGAGTGTCCTCCATCACCGGCTTCGGAGCTGTGAGGGGACCTTGAACGATGAGCAAAATTTGTTCAAGAACCGGAGAATTCGGCATTCGGTTCTGCAACTCAGATACAACTACCTCGACTGCGACGCGGGACATCTCGTGGCTGAGTTCCGTGTGACGACGAACCTGGAAGGAATCGCATCAACATCTCTTTGTATGAGGAGACGGTAATTGTTAACAGAGATTGGGACCCACCCTTAACCCTTTGGGCACACGTCAGAGATGCGTCACGCACCTGTTCGCCCTGGGAGACTATGACGTGTCTAAGACACACTTTGAGTTCATCGTATTCATAAAAGTCATTTGCCAACTTACTTTAACTTAATAATTAATAATAACTAATATTTTACTGTATTATATGTAAAATTAGAAATTATCCAATAAAGAATAAAATCTACTGCTAAATTAAAAAATCTGTTCCAAAAAGAAATTATAACAAAAAATAAAAAAAATTAAATCTGCTGTTAAATTAACAAATATACTCTAAAAAGGAAATATATATATAACAAAAAAGCAATTCTATTAACTTTTCAATGCAAAGAACTGAAACAGTGTTTGTGATAGCAATGTTGTGTTTGTGAGAGCAATTTCATTGGGCTCTTTGAAACCCTAAGTTGGCAAACCTGGAATGGTCAACGGTCAACTCCGCTCTCTATTTTCTTTTGTTGACTGCCTTTTTTATGATTGTTACCATGATTTCCGAGAAATTTCAACCAATAAATGAGGGAAATACCTAATAAATGAGTGCGTCCCCCCGGGGCCGAAACGACAGCAATATTCGCTAACGCACCTGCTCCACTAAGTGATACACCGTCTCCTCGGTTATGACGTCATTGCAACGGGTCGAACTCTTACTCTCCTCCGTATCGTTGCACGTGGCGCTAGACACGCTCTTCCGCGCCTCCGACAGCGGCGTGCCCACCTGGCCGCATATCTCGGACACCTCGTCCCCGCTGCAGCGCCTCTCGAGGGCGGTCCTGCCCCTCTTGGGCTCTCTCTTTGGTTCCCCCTTGGGCTCCCCCTTGGGCTCCCCCTTGGCCTCGGAGTGGAGCGAGGGGGTGCTCTGGATGGCCTTGACTTTCTGCTGGGGGTGGAGCAGCAGGGGCGGCGAGATGGTGGTGGAGAGCGAGGGGGAGCGGGAGGGGTTGGAGCCGATGGACGTGCGGCTCCTGGTCTGGAGGAGCTTCTCCACCTGCCCCCTGCGCTCCAGGAGCTTGAGGAGGACTTCCTGTCGGTCGCCGGGGAGGCAGGCGTCGGAGCGGTCGCTCTCGTGGCGGAGGAGGGCGATGCAGTCGTCGACGAACCTGGTCAGGAACTCGGGGTCGACTTGCACGGAGATGACGTAGTTGGAGGGGACGTAGCCGACCTCGGCTTTGCTGTTGATGACCTGCCACCAGTTCCTCTGCTTCGTGGAGGGCTGGTAGATGATGAAGTGGTCGCTTTCGCGGAAGGAGAGCGTTTTCGCGATGGTGGCCTTGAACTGGTAGAGAGCTTTCGCCATCTCCAGACACTCGGGCTTTTCCTCCATTTTTTATCAGCTTCTGCCGACAACTACTTAGTCGTTCATGTCATTCCTGGAAGGAAAATGAAAATGTGAAAACGAGAAAGAAACAAGAAAAAGACGAAAAAGAAGAAGAAACAGAAGATGAAGAAGAAAAAATGCACCCTTATGCTATGTTTTGTACATTTTCTTATTTCAATTCCAAAAGAAATTGTTGATTTATAATTTTTGTCTGAACAAAATACTGCACTTGATTTTTTATCCGAGTGAAGAAACGACCATCGGCGGATACAGCAGAATCAGTAAAACTAAAAAAACTTCCGGGGGGGCGGTGAGCGATATTTATCCAGGAAAGGGGGCGGCAGAACCAAAAAAATTCGGGCATCACTGCATTAAGGGAAGCATAATTAACAGGTAAGAGCGGCGCAGACGAAATATAATCAGAAATGACAAACAGGTACAGACCAATGAAATATCGCCGAACAGAATAATGAAATGCCAGAGAGAGAAGAGAATACGAATGAAAGAAGGATAAAAGACGACGATAAAGAGGCGACTGATTTCAGAATAGGGAGGTCATCTGTGGCAACTTTAAAAATATTTCAAAGGAGAAAGAGAATGTCTGTTGTGCGGAGGAGTATAATTTTAAAAAACTTAGCTATTGATTGAATTATTGAATGATATTAAAACAGTAATTAACAAAAATGATATGTATTCAATTATTCGTGTCTTTATTAACAGTTAAGTAACTCCATTATTCGGGGGAGCTAAAAAACTCAGTGACAGATTTTATTCAGTTAAAAACCATTGACCTACGCTACTGCAAAGGTAAGAATTGTATTCTGTGTAAGAAAACTTGATTTTAATTAGGCCCGACTGATATTTCACGCCTTCACGGATAATCGAGGCTCGACGGCATAAATACAAAGACAATAAGCGAGAGGTGACTACGCAACAGACGGCAGAGCAACCTTAAATCACTCAATTAAAATCAATTACTCGTCTTCTAAAATGCAACGTTCAAATGATCGGATCACCTCTAACAACGCCCGAGAGGAGTTTTCGCAGAAAAAGCTCGCTGTGCAAACTCATTTTGGAAAGCATAGCTTAAATTTAAGTAACGGATTTTTCCGAGTGAGCCGTTGCAAGGCGCTGCCCTGCCGAATCGAAAGCACCACTTCGACAGCACACTTCGCTTAACGGCAGCAAACTCAGACGAGCGAACTCGGGCGAGAGCAAGTTTCAGAGACACTTACCTCGATTCCTTTTCCCAGTGAATCCTCTCGCCACAGCCAGGTTTCATTCTGACCTGTCCAATTAACAAAAAGCTTCGAACTATTGACCCAATTGTGGTAAGTTCGCTCGGGCGCGACTGAAGCGACGCCAAGGGGCCGTCAGCGGAAACACGAAAGGGAGGACGCGCACTCTGTGGTTTTTCGACAATCCGATTTTTTTCCCCCGAAGGAAAACATGACGCGACTCCCGCTCGAATTGCAACAGTCCGAATTGTAAATTGTTTCCGACTAGAACTTTCGTCTTCTTTGAAGGAACCTCGAGGTATAAATGGGGAAGTTTCAGGTTTCCTCTTATCGGTTGCCAGCCGTTGTTTTGACGGTTGATTTTAATTACTTGCTCACAACTCGTCCGCCATCCTCAAACAAGTTTCTGAAATACAAAACAAAAATAACGAAAATACTTTTTGTGTTTATAAAAAAACGGTTTCTTTTACAACAAAGATCGTCAAGTTCGAAATGATCTGTCAGTTTTCATGCCACAATGAATTAATCTTATTAAAATTAATAAATAAATATATTTTCCCGTTGAAAACTTTGTTTTGAATAATTTCTGAATGAGACGTGTGATAACGATTCGCGGGAGCGACATCTGCCGGAGACATTGAGAATCACTCCAGGCAAAACAATCAGCTGATTGGAGCAGATCAGAAACAGCGCTTGCTCAAATTTTTTCATTTTGCTAATAAGTAGGCGAGCAAAGCCATGACCGAAGGCCGATTTCCGAGGTAACGAAACAACAATTTCAAAAAAAACAGGCAGTATGGAAGTAAAATAAGCGCGGGGTTTTTCGCATTGTCGTTCGAGTGTGCTTACAGCTGGACATTTGGCCGTTTCACGAGGCTGTTACTGCTGACATCGTCAGCGGGAGCAGACGATTCCAACATACAGGAAAGTACATAGTTATAACCGTCGCGAAAAGTTAAATTTGATAATCAATCGTTGGAAGTGAACGGCGAGCAAATGAAAATTCCAAAAACCAGATTCTAATAAAACGTTATTCTTACGCATTCGCATTTTTATCAGTGCGTGTCACGATTGAAAAGAGGTAAAGAGTGACGTCATTGAAGGATGCGTCCCATTTTCTACGGTCAAGATCATATCTTTGTTATCAGCTGTTAAATTTTGCACATTTTTTTATTTTAATTCACGATTGAGTACGCCATTTGTTTCGCGTGAACAGTGCAGCCAACACGAATCGCAAATATTTTTGGCGGTTATTTCGAAGCGAAGTTTTGGCTTATAATTAGTTTCAGAGTTTTAAAGACTCGCCCGTCATTTTTTCGTACTAAGGTTATTTATTACTCATGACCGCTATAAAATCTTTTACAGGTAGAAGCACGCAAAAG
This sequence comes from Brueelia nebulosa, assembly GCA_028293925.1. Classification (NCBI taxonomy): domain Eukaryota; kingdom Metazoa; phylum Arthropoda; class Insecta; order Psocodea; family Philopteridae; genus Brueelia; species Brueelia nebulosa. The sequence continues at coordinate 515,260 of JAQIBA010000072.1, read as the reverse complement.
CCGCCATCTGAGAGCGTGAAAATGTTCTCGAAAATTCGGACATTCAGCCAACAGTACCCGGTGATCAGAGGAATGGTTTCCTACGCGTGCATTTGGCCGCTGGGAAGCTGCATTCAGCAGAAAATAGCCGGACAAGGGGAAATTGACTACAAAAGATGCATTCGTTTCGCCACGTACGGGTCCTGCTTCGTGGCGCCCACCCTGTACATGTGGATGAGAATTTCCACCCGGATTTGGCCCAACCCGAATTTCAAAACAGCCGTCAAAAAGGTATAACACCCACGAAAAACCGCTTTCAAACAAGTCCTCATGCGAAAACTCATTAAAAATTTTAATCAAGGCTGTAATAGAGCAGTTCACCTACGGGCCGGCAGCCATGGCTTGCTTTTTTGCGGGAATGACGTTACTGGAGGGAGGTACCATCAAAAACGCCATTGACGAAGTTCGCCTAAAGTTCTTCGACACCTACAAGGTAGGAATCTTCCCACTCTTTCCGGGGTTTTTATTTGAAAAATAAATATTTTTTCTATTTTCAGGTGGCCATTTGTGTTTGGCCGGTGCTGCAAACCATTAATTTTGCATTTGTCCCGGAATCGAATCGAGTGATATTCGTAAGTGTTTGTAGCCTCATTTGGACTTCTTTTCTCGCTTATATGAAACAGTTGGAACTCGAAAATACTCTCAAGAAAAACGAAAGTGTTCGAACGACTAGGTAATATTCAATGCCCGCCGATAGTAAAAAGCTGCAAAGACACTACAATCCTATCATTTATATGCGGGTGACGGCAAAGTGTGAAAACCATTTAATGTAATATCGCATTTAATTTATTCACCTTCCAAAGCAACAGAACGACGGGGAGGGGTCAAAATGACCGCTGCATTGGATTTTGTTTTACTTATTTAACTCAAATGAGAAATAATTCACAATATTAGTTTGAAATATACCTCTCACTGTTATCTTCTTTGTAAAACCAGGATTTCACACTTTCCTAAATCTATTACAACCTATTTGTTTATATGGTGTCCTCACTATGTGACTAAACTAAAAAAATGTAAATGAATGTAAATGTGTTTAAAAATAATAAAAAATAAGTTTGAATATATTTTATGCATGACATCTTCTTTCACATATTGAAACCCAAACTTCCATAACACTTCCACAAAAGACTCCAAATTCCTGGGCAATTCATTTTTTTGGAGTGTCCATACAAATTAAAAGTCCAGAGACACAATACCAAATCATTTGCTTATTTGTGAGTATTAAAAGAAGAAAATGATGGCAACTTTGGTGAAATAACCATAGTGTCTCTTTTGAAATGATGTCTGCTTAGATTTTTAATAACCTTATAAATAATATGCTTTTTTAATTTAAAATTATTTTTAAATTTTCTTAAACCCAATTAATATTAACAGAAATTCGAATAAATGCAAAAATATGTTTCTTCTAATTCTGATCTGAAGCCTATTACTATAAATTATTTTTTAAAATTTATATTTCTTTAGGAGAATATTAATTATAGTATAGAATTAATAAACATTTTGTCTTATTTTTAAAGAATAAATTTAAAATCACTACCCACCTTCTTTCTCCCTTATATCATTAACATAAAATATGAAATATCAAAGTTGCTGATAAGAAAATGGAACTTTCAGCGCTGACTAATGTTTGTTCTCGGTTTCCACCATAAATAAACAACTCCCTTCCGAGACATTCAAACGCTGCAGCAGAATGCAAATGTCATCTGCTTTTTGCAACGCCCGCTCTTTTTTTCCTCGACAGTTGGCAGTATGAGGAAATGACAAAATGTCGAGTGGGGTTACTCTAAGTCCTTGTCATGCAATTACTAGGACCAGAAACGCTATTCTCAGGCTGAAAAAGTGCTCGCCAGAATTAAGGACGGTTTTAAGACAGGTGAGCAGTTATTTTTTCCAACTCATAAGCGATCATTCATGTTGAAACGTACCAAAAAAATTTTGGCGCCATTTTAAGAATTACCATTGCACCAAGTGTGAATCAGGTTTGTGTGCATTTCAGAGATGTCAGGAGAGGATTCATAATGATCGGTTAAAAACTTTCAACGCGTTTAGAAAGACAAAAATTCAGGATAGTTTTAGAGTTGCCTTTGGAAATATTTTGAATGAAGAATGGAAAAGCAAAGAGGACGATTCGAGTGAGTCAGTTTGCAGGGATCTCTCCCCTCAGGGGTTCAACCTGGACGACGAACTTATGCTGGAGGAACTTCTGGAAAAGGAGTTGATCAGCCAGCAGGGTAAGACCTGTTTTACAGTCCCAGTATTGGAAGTCACTACTGCCATATCAGTAATCTGTTCTGGCATAAATCAGTGATAATTTTCATTTCTTTAGATTAAGATATAAATTACTGAAAACTACCTTAACAATCTCATTTTATCAAGTATTAGATGCTTTTAAAAGATTAAACTTTGGAAATATAAAATTTTAAAATGAGTTTAAGTGTTAATCACCTGAAATGATTGCAATTCTCTGATGGTGGAATTTTCTTTTCAGAAGAGTGGTTACTTCAGCTGTATGAAGAGCTTTTGAATGAAGAAGTGGATAATTCAAATGAAACAGTTTGCCCTTTGTGTTGCTCAGGCTTCCTTGAACAAACCCAGTGTGATAACTATAAAAGAACCTGGTGCATGAAATGCTCAGCTAATTTTGTTGCTGAGAAATCACTTGGTGATCTTCAGGCTGCAATATATGGATCCCTTGCACTGCATGACAAACAATGCAGTTACAGCTCAAGCTTTGTCAGTATTCCAAAAAATGAAAAGGAGAACAACTTATGTATTGTTTGTTATCACTGCTCACATTTAAATGTCATTGAATGATATTTCCAATTATGTTTGTTGAAAACTATTAGTTTAAATTTTTTTGTGATTTGATTATGATTGTTTTTCATTTATTACAAATTGTTTTAACTAAGAATTAAATTTACAAAGACTGTGTGATTTATTTTTACATTAATTTTAATGATAAGTAACTTCTTATTTTTTTAAATGAGACTGGTTTTATGAATTATTATTTAAAGCCTTATTGTGTAAAAATTGTAATATATTATGTAGGCATTTTGTATTTCTTTTATTATTACCAGTTCATAATGTTACAATTAAATTTATTATGAAACCATAAATAATGACGTCTTTTTTTTGCACGATTTTTTGTAAAATGTCTTATTAGGAAATTCTAACTGAAACATTTGAATTTATTAAATATTCAGTTGTATCTAGTGTTTGATAATATGAAGTAATAAAGCGATAAATAAAAGTTGCTGTAAAAAAGTAATTTGGCGCAGCGATTTGACCGCAGATTTTAAAGAAACCGTTACAATGGAGAATAATTTAATGTGGAAATCTTTTATATTCGTTAAAAAGACAAAATAATTATTAATCTTGGCTTACGAATAAAGTAAATTAAATAAATTTTCTAAAGCAACCATTATCATATTTGAATTTAGTCTTGGGTGCTTAATTTTAAATTCAGGTCTGAAAATACTCTGAATTTGACTCGGCAAAAATGTCGTGTCATTAGAACTGTTTTGAATATGGCGGATGAATAATGTCTAGGATATATAGACTCGGGACCATTTATTCCAGGTACATTTCAAATAAACTATTTGATGGTTTTAGTTAACTATGTCTTGTTTGTGCCTGTTTGTTCACTAACAGTCATCTCGGTTGTGTAATGTTTCAGAGTGGAAGGACTGATCCGTAAAGGACACTTAAATGAAAATGACCGACCTGTTTGGTTCGACGTTTACCGGCGCTTTCCCCCGAAAGAAGAGCCACTTGCCATTCGGAATGCGCCGGAAGTGAAAGTGAGGGAGATATTTTACGAGGAGGATCGCCTGAGAGCGAGAATCCATAGAGAGTTTCAGTTAAAGAGCTTCAATCTCGAAAGCAAAGAAGAGTCGGATTCGCAGAGACTGATAAGAACTTGTCAAGAATATATTTCAAAAGGGATGTCAGAAGATGATGCCATAAAAGAATTAAAAAATGTCTCGTGAGTGACCCGAGAGCGAATGGCGATGGAGGTATTTGTTCTGTACTGATTCCATAGCTCATCCAATGAAAAGTTCCAGTATATGGCAGACCGTGTAGTGAACTCCGAAATTTAATAAAAGCCTAAAATAGTTGATTTCTTAGATATGTTTGAATTACATAAATATAGATATTAATACAAGGTGTTTTAATTATGTATGCCTATTTCTTATATAAGGAATCAGCAACAATAATGAAAACAAAAGGTTCAAGTGTTATTTAAATCTATTGAAGAGGATAGAATTTATGTAATATTTCCAGGTGATAACCTAATTACTTAAAAACCCAAGAACCAGTATAGAAATAAAATGCAAAATGTTCAAACAAACTGAAGATCTCAAAGAATAGAAAGTTTATAATAAATGCCACTTACCTTTCAAATGAAAAGCACTGCTGAAACATCTCTCAGGACAGGTCATAATTAAACTGTAAAGCAAACAATTAATTCAGTATATTATTACACTTAAGTACAGTAAATCATTAGGGCCATTGTTGATACAATGTCTGACTGAACAGATAATATATCACAATGAAATATGAGATCAAAACAGCTGAAACGACTACATTATTCGTCGATAGAATGCAAAAAAAATAATAAAATTTAAAAAATAACCTAAAACATTATTTATATATATATAATTCGAATAAACCTGCAATAAGCAAAGGTTTCTCCTCCCTTTTGGCATCCTTTCGTCGAATCAAATCCAAAAGGACGTCAACTCTGACCGGTACCGTTTGTTCAAGTTTTTAAGGAGGAGCTGAAGAGAGGAGGACGGCAGTATAAAAGAGTAACAGGAAGTCAGACAACTGACTGTGTTGCAGTAGAACAACCAAAAAGGTAAAAAAAGAAGAGGAGAAGAATAATTCACAAATATCATCAAAAAGTTTTCTTTTATAGTTATTTTCGGGTGGTTGTTTTGATTCATTAAATATCTCACAGCCGAAAATCCCATTTTTTCTATGCTAATTAACACCAAAAGATAGTTAATATGTCAAAACAACTATTTGAAGATAAACGAATAAAACATATTTACGTTTAAATGTAAAAAAGTTACCGTCATCATCTGACCTCTTGAAAATGAATTGTTTGGCTTACAATAATAATATAAAAAGGAGTAGAAGTACTGAGAGAAGCAAAAACAGTTGGATAAAGTGCTCCGATAGACCTCTGAGAAAATTCAACACCACCTCGAAAGCAAAACTCAAAGAACTGAAGAAGCGGTGAGGGAAACGCAAATAAAATTAAAAATGTATCTGACAAAAAGACGTTTCTGTGTTAAACATCTATGAAAAACATATATTACGAAAGATAATGGACGATCAGAGAGAGAGAAGTCTCTTGATAGGTTGGTTAAAATAAGAGAAAATTAAAAACATCCTTCGTCCCGTCTTCTCGCCAATAAATACTCATCTAGAAGACATTTTTAAAAAGAATTTACGATAAGAAAAACCGTTAAAAAACGAGTAAAGCGCCATTGAATACAATCACAACTAAAGGCCCAAATGAGAAGAATAAAAATGGAACGAAAGGGCTCTGAAAAATTAAATTTGATCGTTTCAATTTAAAAAAACTGTCACAGCCGGATGTATGAATTTCCTAATCTAAATGAAAAAAGGAAATAGAGAGTATTTCACCCAAACCCCTGATAATTCAGAGCTTTGATCTTGTACGCCGAAAAAATAATTCTAAAAGGGTAGAATAAACAATACCGAGTCAGAAGTAGAAGAAAGGCGCCCAATGAGAGAAAGAGCCCTGAAAAACCTTCGCTTTAAATTTGACTAGAACAATTCTTGCACATGACTAGTTTAAATTCCATTCGTGCGGTGATTGCTTTTCTTTTCCTCCTCTGCCTCAATATAACGGCAAATTTAATATCAGTTCGAGTATCTTTCGTTCGATAATATCATCTTTATCCGGCCGCGTAAGCAGAAGCACGAGTTTTCAGTCTGAAACCCCTTCAGCAGTAGGGGGCTCCCAGGTACGGGGAGTAGTACGGCCCCGGAATGTGTCTCTGGAGGGGAGTCCTAAGCAGGGGGTGATATGGATCAATGATGATCGGCTCGGGCACGAGGGACAGCCCCCCGTGCGGCCGAGCGTGGTGCAACAAGGCCAGAGATGGGTGCAGGTGGTGCAAGGGCGGTCGCGCGGGGGCGGGGGCGAGGGGACGGGACACGGGGATGTCCATGAGCTCCTTGACGACGGGGGAGGGCGAGGGAGAGGGCGCGGAGGCCGGGTTGTCCTCGGGGTCCGCGACGGGGGCCGCAGGGGCGTTCTGGGGCTGCGTCAGGGGTTCCTTGTAGTGGTCTTCGGGTGGCGGGGTCCACTGGGAGGTGCTCAGTCGAGGAGAGATCCTGCTGGTGGAGTCGGGAGAGACTCGTCGCTTCGTTTCCGAAGACCTCGTCCTGGACCGAGGCTTCATTTTCTGTAGGTCGGTGTGGAACCGTCGGTTTCTGATGGGAGTGCGACTTCGAGAGCGGGTCCAGCTCCTGGGGGTCGGACTTCGACTGGGAGTGGGGCTGGGGCTGGAGCAGCTGCTGGAGCTCGATGGCGTCATTCGATGATAGGGAATCGGTCGTTTCCTGGCGCTATAATTAATTAACTTCAGTTAGACACATGACCACTCTCCAATGCTCACGAACTTACGGTCAGTGACGGCGAACCTGTGACAGGCAACTTCTTTACGATGAAAAAAAATTGCCCAATTATCCTAAAACAATTGGGCCTATACTTTTACTTTGAAGGGATGAAAACCATGTTTCCATTTTTTGATATTTTGACAGAGGTTCGCCATTACTTCTTTCTCACAAACTTCACTTTACTCTCATTCTTATGCTTTCCCTCCACCAACGGTAACCTTTGCATCAGTTTTATAATATACTGTACAGTATGTATTTCGACAGACGGTAGAGCAAAAACATTCATTATCATGGTTAAAAGAGGAACAAAAGCTTTTTTGTTAAATTCAGTCTAATTTAGTCAGTCATTTTAGTAGTTTCATGTGTAAATAACACAGTATAAAATAGGAGTCACGCATTTGTCTCATTTAGTAATAAAATCATCAAAGAACGCATTTGTCTTCAAAGGCATCGCTCTCTACTTAAAATTTTGAATAATCTCACGCTTTTCGCTTAACAAAAGTGCAAATGAAGCAAGAAAAGGCATTCACACACACTCGACTCCATCCACACAAAAGCCATAAAACAAAAATAAAAAAGCTTACCTTGAAAAATGAATAATTCTTTTCATAATTAACATCAAAAGAATCCAATTCAAAAAAAAGAAATAAAATAAACAAAATAAAAATTCCACTAATGAATTTATTATCGACTCGCTACAAAAGTCTTAAAACACATCTACAATAAGAGGTAGCTAAATTATACTTTTCCGGTAGCCATTTCCTATCGACACTGCCCCTTCTTCGGTAATTTCTTCAAATGCACCGTCCCTTCTTCACTTGGACATGTTCGCTGCCGTCAGGGTGAAATTACACTCGAGAGTGATCACAAAGGGTCATTTTGACCGGAAAGACAAAGGTGGAGAGAGGGGAAAAGCCGAAAACGGATTCTTCTGTCAGTTACTGAAATTGGAAAATCTGTTAAGTCCGTTATAACTTCCAAAAGACGGACATGATCTTTCTGATATAATTTTTATGGTTTCCAGGCAATAATATTCGATCACAACAGCTATCGAGCTCCATAATAAAAATTTAAAAAGATAAAGATTAACGTTTTCCCATTACAAAAAATTTCCTGTCGAATTCAGTCAGAACGGAGAGTATTAGACCTTATACTTAGCTTATGCGCAATGATGTCTAAATAAGGTCTGTGGGGCGCTGAAGGGAAGTGGCAAAAAAAGTTTCTCAACGAATCTCGTAGTTAAGTGATCGTTGCCTGAACTTGTAACGGTTTTTACTTTTAGTCGAATGAAAATGGAGTTTCAGGATGAATTGATCACACTCGAGGCTTCCTTTCAGGAATTCAACTTTTGGTAATATACTAAAATCTATTCATATAATTTTTCATCAGAAAATTTCTTTACTCTTAAATTAAAATTTATGTTTTTTCGGTACTACTATAGTCAACTGCCTATTTAACTTATGTGATTACCAATTTTATTTTTTCAATAACTAAAGTAAAAGATAATGAATTCAGTTGTCATTATGACTCTTATCAGAATATTATTAAAGAATAAGTCAGACATATTTATTCAGATAAAATCCTACGTTAAAGGTATTTGTTACATGAAATCTTTGTTCGGAGGGAATTAGATTTGTTCGCCTTTTCTTTAAAAACTCTTCTCGATGTCGTCGCCATTTTCTGGTTTCGGGGGCGGACGGTCATTTCAGAAGGTGCTTCAGTCTTTTTTCGAGCTACTCTCCATGATAATAAAACTAAAACGCAATCTTAATCGTATATACTGTTCTACGGTTGAAAAGCACAAGACAGTCGATCGGTGCGGCACAGTATGCCTTTATAAATTACAGCCACTTATGAAAAATCAAACAAACATCATCTGCGCACGGGAGTGCGGACACATAGACTAACAAACACGTGCAGACAGTTCTTAAAACGGCAAATCTATTTTCCACGAGAAGGAATTATCGTCGATTTCTCTCGAACGATCTACTTCTGCTGCTGCGTTTTCTACGGCTGAAAAATATAAATCAAAATAAAAATAAAATGCAACACCTAAACGAGAGCACGCGAGCAAATAAATAAATAAGGATCTGCAAATTAAACCAAAACAAGCAAAATACATCTTTTGAATTGACTAATTTGCCCTGATCGAAAACCTCTCTCTCTTCATCCCCCGGGGGGTGGAAAATGTATTTCATTTGATGAGGAGCCTTTGATTTTGACTTTTTACCAAATTTTCATAAAAAAGTTATTATTACTGGAAATTAAATATGAAAATACGAAGCTTTTTTGACAATTTAAGGAATAGGTAGATTCTGTTGTTTCCTTCTAACCGTTACGGATTCCCATGACAACGAGGCTTTCTGTATAAGTTTTAACTCTCAAAAGTACATATTCGTTAATTACAGCTGTTTGTTTGGTAAAAAAAAACCAGTGATAACGACGAAGAAGCGTTATTTTGACTCTTTACTTTTCTAAAACGACAGAATGGTCAAATATTTGGGGATGAAAGAGAGATCGTTTGGGCTGTGGGCTGTCGCAGCCAACAGAAAGTTCATCTACGAAGTGTTTTCTTGTAAGTGGTTCATGCAGGCGCAGAAACGTGACTGTACCTGGTTATTCGCCTTCTGTCCAGGAAGCTGGGCGAGCCTCTTCGCCTGGGTATCGAGGGCGAGCGTGTCCTCGACGACCTCGACATAGAAGAGCTTCCGCTGGAGGAATGGGAATGCCGAGAGGTGCTCCTCCTCGGGCTCCTGCTCTTGGACCTCCTGAAGGCTTTCGACCGGCTTCTGGACCGGGTCCGAGTCCTGGTTCTGGAGCGCCTTCCGGTCTTGGAAAGGCTCCTGCTGTTGGACCTGGGGTTCTTCGACAGGCTCCTGCTCCGCGTCCTCCTACCGGCCTTGGAGGTGCTCCTGGTGCGAGAGCTCCCGTTCTTCGAGAGGCTTCTGCTGAGAGAGCGCTTCAAGCTCTTGGACAAGCTCCGAGTCCTGGACCTCTTCTTGGAGGCGCTTCTGCTCCTGGACCTCCTCGCCGTCTTCGAAGGACTCCGACTCCGGGACCGACTCAGGTTGGAGTGCGACCTGTTCCTCTTGCTTTTCTGCGAGGAATGGCTCCGGCTCCTCGGTTTCCCGCTCTCTCCCGGGGTGGCGCTCCTCCTCCGCGATGTGCTTCTGCTCTTTTTGCGGAGGGAACTCCTCTGGTAGGTTTTCTTCGTGGAGCTGTCCTGAGAGCGACTTCTGCTTCGAGAGTAGGATTTCTTCTTTTCCCTTTTAGGGGATTTCGTTTTGCTCTTGGTGCTGTCGGACGACGCGGAACTCTTCGAAGATCGGCTTCTGCTCCTGGAGCGGGACTTGCTTCTGTCGGATGACGCCGAACTGAAAGAGTAGTGGGTTAAAGTGACTCCCCTAAGTGACAAACGGTTCCCACGTTTGTGACGGATTACCTGTCGGAATCAGATCCGGATGAGGAATCTCTGGACCTCGGCTTCCTGGAGGGAAGTGGGGGAGTCGTCGGGGGCAGAGGCGGGACCTGAGGAATGGCGATGTCCTCCACCTTGACTTGCTTATCCTGATGTTTGCTGAGCACAGGTTCCTGTTCGGTTTCCTTGGCAGCAGTCGGCGCCGGTGTCGACGGCGCTGTCGTCTCGTTTTGGCTCGTCAACTGACTCGTCTTCATCTTGTCCGCTTCGTTCGATTCCACCTTCGGAGAAAGCTGCTTCTGCGCCTTGCCCGGGATTTTCTTCTCCAAAGTCTCCTTCGCTTTCGCTCTTAAAATCTGCAGGGCCCTCGCCTCGGAGTCTCTTTGCTCCGAAGAAATTTTCTGCGGTTCCGGCGGCAGTTCCACGTCTTCTTCCGAACTGGATGACCTCAACCTGACTCTCGGCATGAGTTTCGCCTTCTCCTGGACCTTCCCTTTCGTGTCCTTCTTCCCCTTTTTGCCGCGCTTCTCCCTGTCGTCCGAAAGGTGTGCATATCGTTCCGGGTTCCTCTCAATGGGGGAGTAGCTCAAACTGGACTCCTCGCTCTCGCTTCTCATCCTGCTCTTCTGCACGTCTTTCGTCGTCCCCGCGCCCGTCTTCTGCTTCCTTCTGTCGGTGTCGGTCTTCTTGCGGCCGCGCGATGAGCTTCGAGACCTGTCCCGGCGTCGCCGGGGCGACCTCGACCGCGACCTTGACCTCGAATGGTATCTGCGCCTCGATGCCATCATCGACCGATAGCGATGGTAACTCCTGGATCGCGATCTCCTGGGAGACTTCCTGCCTCGATATCGGGTGGTTCTTGACTTGCTGACAGACCGGGACCTGTCCTTCCCCCGATGATTCCTGTACCGAGGGGAACGCGACCTCCGCCGCGGAGACCGCGACCGCGATTCCCTTCGTCGGTCCGAGGAGGAGCCGCTTCTTCTCCTCATCATTTTTTTGCTCTTTTCCTTTTCCTCGTGTTTCTGACTCTGCTGTCCGGATTTTTCTTCCTTCTTGGCGGCACCTTTGTCCTCTGACCTGACGGGCTTCTTCGAGTGTTTGCTTTTGACTGGGGAGGGTTCTTTTACCGACTGGGTTTTCCCTTTATCAGATTCGGAGGAACTGCACAAGAGAAATCATTTATTTAATAATTGCCTGAGAGAGAATAAGAGATTGTGAAAATGAATGTTGCTCACCTTTCGTGACCATTCTCAACTGACTCCCTTTTTTTTTTACCGCTCCCGTCATTATGCGAATTCTACAACAAAACAAAATTTCCAACAATTAATTCCCGCAGTCAACAACTCCATTCGGCACAACTACAACGTGACTACCATTAACTAAACAAACGAGGCCTCATCAAGATCTCAATTCACGGGGTCGGCCAAAATGTACACTCACCTCGCATCCAAAGACAAAATGGCGAACGTCAGAGTTTTGGCCTACCCCCGTCACACACACGCACACCCACCTAACCCCCACCGCACCAATTCACGCAAACTCCCCTCTGCAAATAAAAGCCCATGCGATCGGTTCAAAGTGCCAGAGTCCCCCTATCACGACCCTCCAACATTGTGCAGACACACACCGCCGCGCACATGTGCTCAGGAGCTTCCTAATAACCTACGTTATGTTTCTGTAGCTGTTGGACCACCGCCCCTGTCCTCTCGACTGCTCTGCAGGGGGATGAACCCGTACAAAAATCAAGGGAACACGAACGAACGGCATTTAATACAAATTGCCCCATTTTCTCCATATTTCCTAGGTCCATGTTTCTCCTTTTTCTCCACTTTTCTCTTCTTCCCTGCTTATCCCGTTTTAAACAATTGGTTAAAAAAAAGAACCATTAAAGTTTAAAAAAATAATTTAAAAAATTAGGACGGGACATTTCATTGAATTCATCCGAGGATTCAACGGGTTTAGGGATTTTCAAAAATGACGTTGTGGCGCCATATTCTGGTCTTCTTGTGGAGGAGGAACAGGGGCGGTCATCGAGGGCGGGCACGGGGTGGGTTCAACGTGCACGTAACGAACCGGTCCGTCACCTTTTGTCTACTGATGCGAAATCGAGGGGCATCCTGTATACATAAAAAAATCCAAAAACCTTTACCTGAGATGGCTAAAATAAAAGAAAGGGGAGTAACCATTAATTGAACGAAACAACAAGCACACCGACACTGACTGCATCTCAAATAAAATGGGATTCATACTTTGTCAGTAAACGTGAAAAGTACTTACTGAGCTTTGTTAATTAGTACTCCTTATGACGAATCGTCGATAAAGTGGGCTAAGTAATAGCATGAAATGAGCAAGCAGGGCAAAGTTAGATTAAGAACCGAGTTGCTGTGTAAGAGCCGTTCTCTTAGATAACAACACTAAACCGGAACCGGAAAGGACGCACAACGGACTCATGCATTCGCGTCTCGTATCTTTGGTTCCAACTCCGGGTGTCGCCGGGGGAAGAGAGAGTTCTGCCAGCTTCCGTAGGAGTTCCCCCACGGGTCTTCTAACTCGAAGACCCCACGGGAAACTCCTCAGGAAAGTGGCATGGCCACTGCATCGTGATCATCTACTCGTAGATTTACAAAAATGTTATTCGGGTGAAGGGAAAAGGGGGGCGGGGCGGGGAGGAGGTCAAGTCTCTCTCGCCGGGGGACTGAAAGGGTTGAAATGAGTTCCACGAGTTCCAACTTCGAGGGGGGAAACCCCGGAGAAAACGAAAAACCAAACAACTTATGATGAGTTAAATGAGACTATTCGGAATTCCCAAGACTGTGAATCCGGGAACGTTTTCTGCTCATTGACTTCACAATTCAATGAAAATTGAGGCTAAAATTTAATTCATTACCTTTCCTTTCCGATCCTTTTTGCTGCTGCTGGAGACCTTGTTCTTTCCTTCGTTCTTCTTCTCCTTCTTTTTCGAATCGCTGTTGAACAAAAAAACAAATTGCAAGGTTACATCGTTCGTATCCTGAGGACCTTTAATTCTGAAACCTTTAGGAAAGCAACTCGGAGGACAGTAACAGGCACAGGATTACTCAGAACAGGAAAAAAATAGGTTTATGTATTCAACAAAAAGGTATAGTACAGCATTGAAAAACCGATTTAGCTTCTTTTTACTGTTATAATTTGAGGTTGACTTATCAAAGAGATTTAGAAATTGGGGAAAATATCAAAAAATGAAAGCGCTACAAGAACAGTTACATTGTTAAGCATTGGCCGAATGACTACAGACCTTTGAGATTCAGAAGAGGCAGTGTCTTCGTGAGCTGAAGTCTTTTTCTTAAGCTTTTCTTTTTCCTTTTCTTTTTCTTTTTCCTTTTCTTTTTCCTTTTCTTTCTTCTTCTTACTCTTTTTCTTCTGTCGCTTTGGAGACTCCGACCTGAAAGTATTCATGTGCTCAGTTCACAAAAATCACTTCTCAACGCGAACGCACTCAGACGATCAAACTCACCGCTCCCGTTTCCGCTTTTTCGATTTCTTTTTCTTCTCTTTTTTGCTCTTCGGTTCGGATTCCGAGGACCTGTCAAAGAGCAGACGGCAAGTTATTATTTAAAAAAAGCAACTTCCCTGCTGCTGACGTTTCTCCACTCACTCTGATCGCTCTTTCCGTTTCCTACTCTTCGTTTCCTTCTCGGGGACGGGGCTCGGCGTGCGCACCAGCTCGTACCGCTGCGGGGCTGTGGCCCTGTTGTCTTCTGCAGCGGCTTTGGCTGCGGCTTCCTTCACTTTTCTCTCGGGGTCCAAACTGCTGCCCTCCACGAAGTATTCAGAGATGCCGAAAGCCTCTCGCAGTTTCGCGTTCTTCTCCTGCTGCGCTTCCGCTATCTGATGCGTTTCTCTCACGCTGAAATTACAATGAATAAATTAGGAAAATGACTGAGGCCAAGGGAAAAGTGCTTTTTTAATTTTACGTTTCAACATGGGCATAATAAACTAAATCTCTTTTATCCGAGGAAGTAGCTCTTTGTTATATAAAAGTGTCATGAAATTACGTGGTGCCTAGTTGGCCGAAAGGAAGAAGGAAAAATCCAATAAAATACAAAAGAACTTTTTCGGGGTAGTTTGTAGAAGTAGATAGAAAAAGATGAGAATGAGAAAACAAAATAACAAATGAATATGAAGTCTAACAAAAAAAAGCAAATTAGTAAGTAAAAATGTATCATCACTTAAAATGAAGTAATAAATGAATAATTTTGTACATTTTTAAATGTAGAGTCGGACAGTGTAAGTATCTCACGGTGTTCAATTTTCAACGATTATGAGGTTTCTAAACCACAGAGAAGCAAAAGAAACGAATGAAACGAATGAAACGAATGACCTATATCCTGTCGTCCATCCTCTTTCCCCGGCCGCCATTTTGAAATGTTCTCTCACATCTCAACGACTATGCTCACCTCACGACCGACCTCAACGACTGGCTCGAACACTCCTTTTTATCCAGCAGAAACTGGAGGTATTGATTGAAGTGAAACTGGCTCGAACAGCAGCAGAAGCCAAGAGAGGACGTCTTGCCCGAATCCATCCCCGCCAAGGCCCGATTCAACCCCATCCACCCCAAACAATGCTCCCCGCAGTGAACGTACTTCAAAGCTCTCTTCTCTCGCCCCAGACAATTCCCGCTTTTCTTCATCAACGACCGCCTCTTCCACCGACGAAACTTCTTCTTGTTCGCACCGGTTTTCGACCGCGGGGGGTGGGCCCCGGAGCCCGAGTTGTCGACTATGTCTTGGACAGCCCCTCGCCACAGACGGGCGAACACCCCCTCTGCCGCGTCGTTCTGCCTCTGGCACATTCTCCCGCACGGATGTTCAGGCACTTCAATGGAAGACTCCAACGCTATCACTTTCGCACAAACGAAAGAATATTTTGGAAGACAAACGGATTTACAATAAATAAACAAGGTTACATTATCTGCATGCGTGAGCCTTTCGAGTCCATTTTGGATTCATCGAAAGAGAACGAGAGGGGAAGGGAGACCTGCGCCCTAAACCCGATCAACATTAACTCTCTCCGATGTACTTCCAAAGAGAAACAGAAGGGGTGGTTCGTCGAAATAAGGAATCCTTCGGTTTTTTACTTCCTCCCCATCCCCACCCCACTGGGCACAGGGCTGAATAAAGTTTTTGACAAAGTAAAACGCGTCCCTCGGTAGGAGCAAGCAATCGATAGTGAAAGGGGAAGAAAAATGGCGGATGTGGTTGTTGGGATGGAGGAAGGAGTAAATCGGTAAATCGACATAAAAAATAGTTTAAAAATTAAAAAGGAAAAGCGTTTCCGAATTTCGATTCGGCGGTCAAGCACTGTGGATTCAATTAATATTAAAATGCACCGGACGGAGAGAGAGAGAGAGAGAAAGAATGAGGGGAAAGACTATGGGGTGGGAATGGCGAAGGGGTGAGGAATTATCGACTTTCAACCCTCAGCGCTTCTTATTCGCAACTTCTCATTCGAACCGAGAGAAAATCGATATGCGTCGTCACCGGAAAAATTTCAGACTCAACTCTGACAATCCCGTATTTCCCCACTTAAAAAAAAATATTTTTTTAATTGAAATCTTGATTAATATTAGAGCACAGACCTTTGAGTGAATCAATAAGTGAACTGATTTTGGGGGAAAAAACAATTTTTCATTGCCTGAAGGTGCATTTCACATAAGCAAAAACATTCAAATGAAGTCAACGGAATTACATTATGTGATGGGAAATTCTCAATGCATTTGCATTATCCATTTGTATGAAACTGTAAATCACTAAATGAAATGAGTTCTGTTTAGGGGAATTAAGTTCAAAAAGGAAAATTACTATTTCAAGTATTTTATATTAAATGAAAATCCTAAAAAACTCATTCATTTAATTAAAACCAATAAAAAACCAGGCTAACTTTCCCAATTTAATTTTCAAAAAATCATAATGAATTAATCCTCAAAAGTTATTTCCCTGACTTACTACTAAAGACTGCTTACTTCACTCTGCCAAATTCATCCTTGGAAACCTCCTTCTTTTTCCCTGATTCAGAATTTATCAAAATATTCCTGTAGTTATTTACTTTCTTTTCTATTTCCTCTTTGGAATAACTGAAAAAATAGCAAATAATAATTTTATTAAATGAAACAATTATTCTCCAATTAAAATCCTAAATCATTCTGAGCACACACCCTTGCTCTTCCAAAACCTCCTCTAATTCCATGCATTTTAATTCCATTTTACGTTTCCGCTCATGATCGAGTATCTCCTGATTCGGTTGTTTGTTGCTGTTCGCTTCCAGCTTTTCCAGCTCCTCTTCCGTTTTGTAGTGGACCTTATCTTTCGTTTTTCTAACGAAAGCCCAGTTCCTCTGGACATATCCGTTCGTCCCAGACCCGCGGGGTGTCTGAAGACCGATTCCATTATACATGTTTTTACACTGACTTCAACACTGCGCGAGTAGGCTTACGCCTTCCGGCGTAATTAAACAAGGCGAGAGAAAGATGCTGAGATGAGAGAAAGATATTGCACTGTCATTACTTGAAAAAGTTCAACGGATAAAAAACTGAAATTATTTCAAAAAAGATTAAGAATAATTTCTTATTTTGTTGAATGCCTGTATATTTTTCACTATTTATTGATCCACCTCAAAGCAGGCTTGCCAACCTAAGTGATTTTTAGGGCCCACTTCGTCTCAGCATTATAAACACCCGTCAATTTTTAATTCTGCATTGCAGGAGAGTAATTAAAATAATTTTAATATTCGCTTCAAACTTATTTTCCTATTCTCACAGTAAATCAAATTCGTTGATTTTAGTGTTAGATTCGTATTATTTAGTATCAAATACCTGCGCACATTTCAACGGTTTCATACAGCTCAAAACAGCCGACTTAATTGGATTACCGGCAAATCCAGAAGCAGTATTAGTGTAAATTCTAATGCAATAACTGCATTACATTACCTCATTAATTTATTATTTACTGAAAAATATAAACAAAAATTAGCATTTTATAGCATATATTAATTTATTATAAATATTTTATAATTAAAAACCTTTGTACACAATGACAAGATTTGTCTAAATTACTTGAAATTTAATAACATTCATTTAATGATTAAGTCCCTTGCATCTTCAGGCAGCTTTATAAGCAAATTTTATGTGAGGGCATACTGGAATTCACCATTTGTCTCATAATCACACATGTCAAGTGCAATTTCACAACTTTCCCTAACTACTCTTTTATTGTCATTTAAGAATTTCTCTAAGACAGAAAGACATTCCTGTGTGGCAATAGCACCTAAAGCTTCTGCACATTCATGCCTCACCATCTCATTCCTGCTTTCATCTTCTAAACAATCAATTAGAGCAGGAACAGTCACTTTATTTTGCAGCTGGCCCAAAATAAATGCAACTTCATGTGAGAACAAAGCACCATCTGCCTTCAGACCCTTGGCGAGTATTAAAGCACTGTCATTTGTTCCAATGTTTCTCAGGGCAAACATTGCCTTGTATCTCTCGAACAAAGTCAGGGACTCATCCAAGAAGATTTTTTCCAGTTGACCCAAGTCCGTTTCATTTGAAGCTGGGGCCGGGTCAACAGTTTCGTATGGGTTACGGGAATTCTCCAAGTTTGATTCGGTTCGCAACCATTTCAGTCTCTCAAGCGCCAACTGGCAAGTCTCCGCTATTTCCCGCACCTCGTGTTTTGAGTACTTTTTGAGAGTGTCGATCACAGACTGCGAACCGATGGCTCCTAAAGCTTCGGCAGCTTCATGACGAACAATTGCTTCTTGATTCTCATCTTCCAGCACCTTAATCAATATCGAAATGGCTCTTTCATCCTGCATTTGTCCTAAACAATATGCCAGTTCATGTTTCAATAAGGCCGATGAGTCACAAAATCCAGCTTCGATGCACTCGATTGAAACGGGGTTGATGATATTCCGCAAAGAAAACAAGGCCCTGAACCTGGCTTTCAAAGGCTTTGCGGGATCATTTAGAATTGCCCCAATTGCCCTGATTTTATTTTCGGGCACTTTAACCATTCCGAAAAGCAATCAAAACTCAACTTAACGTACTATTGCACCACGTGAACAGTAAATTCACATCTGATATCGTGTCAGAGTCGAATCTGCTGCCACGATAACTTGACGAAAGTAAACAGGAATTGACTTTCTAAGATTTCTTTATATTTGTAATTTTAATTTAACATGGCAAACAGATTTAGCGGAGCGATTCAATTGACGAATCTTGATGACTTCATTACTCCTTCTCAGGTTTGCCTTTCAAGTTTTAATTTTTTTTAAATTCTGCGCGGAAGCAGAAGTACCTACATGGATAATCCGCATGCTATTCCTTTGGGAATTATAGGATTAATCCCTTTAATAAAAAATAATTAACTCATTTCTTATTTAGAATAAATTTTTCTTATTTCCATTATTGAAAGACTTGCGGCAGGTTTCGGCTGTTATTGGAAACCGAGATTCGCTGTCAAGTCAGATTTGTAGCTCTTCTATTTTATGTAGTTACATAAACATTTAAAAGATCTATAAATATCAAAACTAATTTGTTTTTATTGTTCCAACTAATTAAATAAATTACATTATAGGAATGCATTAAGCCTGTAGAATTTAAAAAGGGATCCCTGTCCAAAATAAAAATTAGAGAGCATGGTTACTCTGAAGAAAGCAAAGTTAGTGCTGTTCAAAAACTAGAAAAAGTCCAAGTGACATTGAATGATTGTCTGGCATGCAGTGGCTGCATCACCTCAGCAGAAGAAGTTCTCATCAGCCAACAGAATTTTTCAGAGGTGCTCAAAAATCTTTCAGACAATAAATCATCAAAACTTGTTGTCATTTCAATGGCTGTACAGCCTATTTTGTCACTGTCTGCCAAATATAAAATGGCACCTGCACTTACAGCTCAATGTTTGGTGACCTTATTTAAAAGCCTTGGGGCTGATAAGGTGGTGGAAATGAGTTTAGCAGAAGACATGGCTTTGGTAGAATCCCAGTATGAATTTATAGAAAGGTACCAAAGCAGTAAAGGAAGTGAACACAATTTGCCAATGCTGGCATCTTCTTGTCCAGGTGATGTTTCTGTGCATTAACTGCTCTTCTTATATAAGACATTTAGGTGATTTCATGATGAAAATCTGTTTCAGGATGGATTTGCTATGCAGAAAAAACCCATGGAAGCTTTATTTTGCCTTACATTAGCACTACAAAATCACCTCAGCAAATTATGGGCTCTTTAGTCAAATACAATTTAGGATATTCCCCTGATAAAATATATCATGTGACATTAATGCCCTGTTATGATAAGAAATTAGAAGCTTCAAGAGATGAGTTTTTCAATTCAGAACTGAATGCAAAGGATGTTGATTGTGTTATCACTACAGGTAATTTCAAATAGAATTTCACTATACTTCAAATCTCACATTGTACTCTTTTATGGATCAGCTTTATGGGAAAGATATTTAAGAGTTTAAAAAAAGTTAAATGTCTCACACAAAACCATTGACAAAAGATTAATGGCATCTCCATATTGAAATTCAAAGTAAAGCAGTCAGTTAAAAGTAAGGAATTTCCCTTTCATCTTTGAAATTATGAAAGGAAAAAGAACAATGGAGTGTTCTTGAGGCAATCAATTAACCATTTGTTTGTACTTAGGGAACTCATATTATACTTCCAGTTGAATTGGAGCAATTAATGTCTGAACAAAACATAATATTGGATAATTTGAAGCCGACGCCTGTGGACTATCCGTGGGGGAGAGCCTCCGATGAAGTGGTCAGAGGGCACGAGGGCTCCGGTTCTGGCGGCTACGCTCATCACGTGCTTGTGTATGCGGCCCAGGAGTTGTTTGGAATAAGCCTTGGGGAAATGAACTGGAAGGCAGTCAGGTAATAATAAATAATGGATACCCGCAGCTGTTGACAAAATTCAAATAAAAATTGTTCATTCTTGACATTAAACGCCCGGAAGGGTCAAAACGACCGCTTCAACGTTCAAATGTTAAAACGTTGCCTTGAAAAATTCACGATAACAAAATTCACTGGCAAAAAAATATATTAATAACAAGTTTTATAAAAATCAATAAAAATTAGGCATCTTTTCTGAATGAAAATTACACAGAGCAGAGTTTGCTGGCTCTTGCATTAAGTACACCCGAACGGTAATTAAAACCACATTAAAAAAGTGAGATAAATGTTTGAATGAATCACTCCAAAAAGAAGGGGCTTATCATCCAAAAACACGAGTAAAATACATCCAAAAATAAAAAGGAACTACCAAAGGCTAAGCAAATAGGGAACATCAAACTTCAACTGTAAAACGGATGCGGGGAAAATGAGTATCGAAAAGGGGAAAAAATTCCCTTGCGCGGCGCAAAAGCGAGTGCTCGACGACATAAGCGTAAGCGGTGTATTTTCCTTTATTTTCCTTTAAAAAAACTCAATTACATTTTAATTCTACATTTGCTTTTTAAAATATCAAAAAAGCAAGCGCAATAAAATGAAACTGTTTCGAGGCGATCGAAATAAGATCATCTTTTCTAAGAATTAGTTATAATTTTTTTTGAAACTGCAAATGACTCGCCTCTAGAAAAGTATATCTGTTTAATAAATTATTACAGCACTCGTCTTGATGTATTCCCTTCAAACGAATTCATTTCCCACGTATAAGGCTAATTTTTTACTGGGCTCTGGCATTTAATTTCACCGATGACGAACGATGAGTATTTGTTTAGGAATCCCGATCTGACGGAGATTACGGTCGAAAGCAACTCTGGCCAAGTCCTCCGATTCGCCATCGCCAACGGTTTCCGAAACATCCAAAACATCGTGCAGAAAATCAAGAGAGGCAAAAGTGCGTACCACTACGTCGAGATCATGGCCTGCCCTTCCGGATGCCTCAATGGCGGCGCCCAAATAAAGGCCGACGACCTGGCACACGCGAGGGATTCGCTCGCCCGCCTGGAGGACCTGTACAGGGCACTTCCGGCTGTGCCCTCCGGGGAAAACGCCGCCGTCCAGAGGCTCTACAAGGAATGGCTGGGAGGAGTCGGCAGTGATAAATGTGTCGCACTTCTTCACACCAACTATCGCAGAGTGGACAAACCCCAAACTGCACTTAACATAAAATGGTAACGGGTCAACCGTTCACGTCCTTGTTTCACACGTCCCGGAGATAGACGGATCCAGCAGCCAGGATTGGTTCTTCTCGACATCTTGCGTGACGACGATGAACAGTTCTCTGTCGTTGTTCTTGAGCTCCGTCCGCAGGAAATCGATGAGCTTTTGCGCCTGAAAGAGCGTGGGGGTGATAATTCGCTTAAGGCAGAGAATGAGAGGAGCAGTGGCGGTACTCACGTCTCCCAACACTTGAGGTACGTCGTTTTTTGAATCGAGATTATAATATTGGCCGTCTATTTCTCGAATGGCAACCCAGTGCCGCCTGTGAAGGCGGATGGTGACGATGCAAAACTTGTAGTCGCTCGGAGTGTTAAGAATGAAGCCGACTATATTTGTTAGGTTGATGCTCTCTGGATCCCTGAAATAGTGAGCAGATAGGGGAAGTTTAGGCAGAGATGTTGCACATTGGTTGGAAGTGGTGCCAATGTTCAAAGGAATACTTTTCAATAATATTCTGGTTATGATGTGTTAAGTATTCCTCATTCCAGAGATTTTTAGCTGCTGGTGTTATCATTGTTTTATTGGGCACTGATAAAAATTAGGTCAAGTCATAAGTAACTTCCCATTATTATGAAACTGTTTATTTATTTCTGCTGTGATTACAATATTGCTTTTCTTCTGTCTTCCATCATATATGCTGTATATGACAGAGTTTAACTTTAATATAGTTAATGTGGTGAATGAAAAATTAGATATAAATGACAGAATTCATTTAACCAAATAATTTGGGAAACTACTAATGACTTGATTTTATTAACCTTCAACTTTAAATTTTACTCTTTTAAAGATTTGATATAAAATTGTTTTTATTTTTATATTTACCACTAAACTGCAGTTAATTTATTTCCGTATAAATATGATTATAATTATTCATATTAGATTTCTTCTATGACAGTAGCTCTTATCTGAAGTTCAAAAGGGTGCAAATAACACCCAATAAATCAGCCTGTATCAGTGAATCATTTATTGAATTGAAGGTGAATCTTATTTATTGTTGGAAAGGGCAAATACATGAAAAGTCATCTCTCTCAATGGTGTAGTTATTCCAATGGAATGAAAGGAATATAGTGGCTATAAGGTTATTAAAAGCAATTCTTTAATTTATAATGAATGTAATGGTCTTCTTAATTTGTTGCCTTTTGGGCCATTTTGAGGAAAAAATATAAGTACTCACTTTCTTTTATCAAACCAAATGCCTTCATATCCTCTGGATTGCAAAGCAATTAAAATAACATTGACATCATAATTTCCAAGTCCAAGCATTGATTTGTGAGGATTAAACCATGAATTTGGAGCCAAATTCTCACAAATGCCATCCAATTCACTCTTATCATACACCTTGTTTTGAAATAAGTTATTTAATGCATGTAAGGCACACAACTCTTTAACCTGAAAATAATCACATCTGCCATTTACTAAAAGCGCAATGATTACTGTTTTGCCATTTGATGAAGGCACATTGCAAAAAGTAGTGAATCGAGCGCCCTTATTTAAATTTTCTCTAAAAAATTGCCACTAATCCCAAAATGTGTAAAGTGAGGGTTGGTACCTGTTTCTCGTGATAAATGTCAGCCATTTTTACATGAACTTTTTTTTTCGACATTGCACTGCAACATTTTCTGACTGTGGTCATTGACAATAACTGAAACTTTTAATAATACTTCACGAATTTAACTCGGGGATGGCTCAAGTAAAATTACCATGTAAACAAAGAGCCGACAGTTGGCAGAACGCAGACGATGATACAGTAGTACGTGTTTGACACAGATATCTGCTGCCACGATGTTTTTTAATTTCATTTTTGATCAAGTGCTTAAGTTCATTTGAGATGAATTATTGTGCATATTTGACAATTCGTTCTCATTATTTTGATGGGTTAAGCACGATTACGAGAATAACCAGTTAAACCCGTGAATTTGAAAATAACTTTCCCGAGTTATTAGAAATAAACTGATAATGGAGAACACTTACTGACCGTGTAATTTTTATTTCTTCACTACTTTATAATATGTTAAAAAAATAAATAACACCTGAAGATTGCTGCTGCTATTTTCGGTAATGTTTCGATAATGTTATCCGCTGTAATAATCTTTGATTATATGCAGGTTTTATGCCTGTCTAGTGCATTTTTGCAATTACATAAAATAATATATTTAACACAACAAGTAGCGTAAAATGTAGTAGTTAAAATTATTTAAATTTGTATACCCCTTTAGGGTCTTACAAAAATTACATTTTTTTATTCACTGCCTTGGGGTAGTAGACCTGGATTATTCCTTTTCTTTCTCTTTCCTCTCTTCCCTGAGATGAAACCTCTCTGCCCCTCCCAATAAATGTTTGCCCTCATCCTTAGGGAGTGCATCATTCTAGGGTTTGAAGGAACTTCCCTTTCTTTCAGTTCTTCATACTCTTCCATTAACTGGCATTGACCATCTTCTTATCTGGAAAAAGGACATAACCATGTACCTGATTTCTCATGATTTTTAATATTTTTCTTTTATTTCAACAATTTTTTTGCTTATATGAATTTTAATAAATCTGTATTATGCAGTATTGTATTCTTATTAAAATTAATCAATTGAAAAAGCTTTTTAAAAGCACAGCAATGTATGCTTACTTTGGCTTTAGGTGAAATCCAAAATGGGGAGTCTGACAAGCAGACAAAATGCTGGAGTCGAAGAGGTGGACATAGTTTCCAATCATGCTTATAAATATCCTCCAAAGTCAGGGAATTATTTTGCAAGTCATTTCATTATGGGAGGAGAAAGGTTTGACACTCCTCAGCCTGAAGCCTATTTATTTGGTGAAAATGTGGATTTGAATTTCCTTGGAAGCAAACCAACTCCTGTAAGTTGAAAATGTGTTATTGTGCTGCATCTGAGTTTTTGGTCCATTTATCATGTATTTTTCCAACAGTTTCCCTATCCCCCTCCACAAGCAAATGAACCAACCAAGACACTGAGGAGCCTGGTCAACATCAGGAAGGAGTCCATCAGGTTTGTGAAACCACCTGAGGCACTCCTCAGAGGAAGTTTTCCAGAACATGTACCAAAGGACAATAAGTTCAACATTGAATTCACTTTTGACTGTGACTCAAAATGTGCCATTACTCTGTACTATTTTTGCACAGAGGAAGTGACCAGTTCGGGTCTTGTGTGAGTATAATGATTTTTGAGTCAATTTTACTGTCTTTTATTTCACCAATTTTAGACTTTCAAGTCCCATGGTTTGTTTTATTTTTTAAAATAAAAAAAAAATTATTTCCTTTGGTTGAGAATCTGTGTGTGGCCAACAGATCAGTTGGGTACAAAAAACAGAAATTTTCAATAATTCGACCTAATGATAATTTTATTGGAAGTTATAAAAACTCCTTCGATTGTTTTCCTGTTTACAGTTACACACCAAAGGATCACTCCATGACATCACAGACTTATCATTACAAGAGAGGTTCGAGTCAGCAGTTCTGTCAGCCGCTGCACATATTCGACCCGAGCATGTTCTTCGAAGAGGAACTCAGCTACGATCTCGAGACGGAGGTCATCCCCATCGCCATCCACTGCGTGGCCGAGGACGGCGAGGGTGAGTCAGCGAGGCAGACATTGTCCCGAAGAAGCAGACATTGTGAGGATCCTCATTGCAGGCGATCATCATCAGTCGCACACGACCTATGCGGTGGTGGACAAGCATTCGGACGGGACTTACGTGCTGAGAGCTCTCAAGCAGAAACTCTACGTGGACGGGCTGTGCTATCTTCTGCAGGAGATATACGGCATCGAGAACAAGAACAGCGAGAGTATAAAGGTGAGGAGCGAACAGGGAAAGAGTGTAGGATTTTCCTTAAATTTGGGTGGTCTTGCAGGCGCTGAGCGATGAGGAAACGGAAGACAACGGCTCGGAGTGCGTCGTGTGCATGTGCGACGTCAGAGACACTCTCATTCTTCCCTGCAAACACTTCTGTCTCTGCAATTCGTGCGCGGATTCGCTGAGGTATCAGGCGAACAACTGCCCCATTTGCAGGGCGCCCTTCAGAGCGCTCCTCCAAATCAGAGCTCTGCAGAAGTCTTCCTCCGCATCCAACCCTCAGGTGCACGAAGAGGTCCGACTCATTTCCTCGAAACACCCCTCCACCCGTCTTCTCTCCTGCATCGGCTCTTCTTCTTGCAGGGAAGCTGCGAGCAGATTCCTCCGGGATACGAGGCCGTCTCCCTTATAGAGGCACTCAATGGGCCCTGCACCATACGGTCCACAGCCTGTCACGACATGGCAGAGACGCCCAATTCCGAGTCGGCCACGCAGGCGGCAGAGATGCTCAACAGGTACAGTGGAATGAAACCCCCCAGGGACGGGGAAGCGCTAACCATGAAACGTGTTCAGGGCGAATAACTCGGAGGAGAGGAAGAAATCGGCGAGCGAGAGTGGGAGTCTCCACAGGATGACAGGGACGGCGAGTTCGACGCCGGAGTTCAGGATGTCCGTGCTGCTGTCCAGGGAAGCCGGCAGCAAAAGCTCTCCCTCTCTCTGCAGGCGGAGTTCGTCGAAGCGGAGGGACTGTCACCTGGACGATGACTTTGTCAACGAGGAGAAGGTGGCCACCGAACAGGATCAGGTGAGGCTGCAGGGATGCCAACTGTCGCAGGAACAAATGTTCATTTTCCGTTTGCTTTATTGTATTGTTCGGCAGTCGGCTGGAATTTATTTCCATTCTGTTGTTTCAGTGCTTCGACGGCGACAGCGACGCGGAAAAGCTCTCGCCGCTACTCGTCACGAAGAAGTTGCAACCCCAAAGCGACCAATCTCATTCAGAGAAAGACCTGCAGACCAACTACCCCGAGCCGGCCAAGAAAACGGCCCAAGTCGCCCCCAGCGACAGAGGCGAAGACTCCGACTACTACACCCCCGAAGACCCCGCCCCCCTCGTCCCAACCGCCCTCTGCGAGTCCGAAAAGGACCAACCCCCGCCCTCCTCCGTGGAAAGCACCCCCGGACGATGGGTCCCCGCGAGGGATGCCGCCATGGGGATGTCCCTCCCGGGCACCCCCATCAGCACTTCCAGCCACTTGAGCGCGCGCTCCAGCGGGGACTCTTACAGCTCCACGAGCTCGACGAGGCACCTCCTCGGGCACAATATGGCGGTTTCGAAGCAGGAAAAGGCTCCCGCAGGACAGACGAGCTCTTAAGGATTTTCTCTTTTCCGTTGTTGTTGTTTCTGTTGTCGAGTTGAATGAGAGGATCTTGCGTTAATTTTTTGTTACGAGTAGATAATTAAAAGTTTTCATTATGATAAGCGATGTTTGTTTTTTTTTTAAATTTTATTTCAGTCGCTGATTTTTTAAGAATATCTGCAGCTAAAAGAAATGAATTTTTTGGTTTTTTCTTTGCCTTCCTCTTTTTCCGATTTCGCCCGGCTCCTTTTTTCTCAGCTTTCCAGTTTTTCCTTTGTATCCCAAATATATTTTTCCGTAAGTAAGTATATAAATAATTTTCCCCAGATTAAACTGATTGGCAACAAATCGACCACAGGAAATGAGTCATCATGGGAGCTCAGCTGCAGTATGTCTCTTTTAAAAGGTTTTTCACGGTTTCTTAATTATGAAATATTGTGGTATTTTATTATTTATATTTCCCTATACATTTCTTTTTAAAAAAATTTTCAGATCATTTAAAACAGTCATTAGAAAAATATGACAACATCCGATTTTGCCTTCTTTGCCTTCTAAGAATAAATAGAGTGTGCTATAAAGAGAATCCCTTTCAATAGAGCAGTTTAACATTTAATTAATGAAAAGAGAATTTTACTTTTTAGTTACTTTCTTAGTTTTTTACTTTAGGACATGTAACAAAAATTAACGAATAAGATTTTTCTGTTGGGAAACGACAGACTGTAGAAGAGTTAAGCAAATGCAGTGGGCGTTGGGCCAAACCGTTTAATTAAATGACGGCCCGTGAAAATAATAGGGATTAGAGTGACGGCCACATTTTAGGAAAAGGGGAAGAAAAAAAACTCGGTCGTGTTTCTTTTGCTTTTTATTTTAAAATCTTCTTTTTTTTATTACTCTGCGTCGATCTTCTCCGTCTTCTGCGAGTCCCGAAGAATTCAAACACCTTCTTCGTACCTGTTTCGCTTCCAAAGCTTATTGGCGTCCAACTTTTCAATAATTTAACACTTTATTTTTAAATCCTTCAAGCAAAGCACCGCGGCACCACCAAAATCTCTTTTTCTAAACACTTTCATCTCCGAAACAATATTTATAAAGAATATAAACACTAAGGCGATATAAAAAAAATTAAACGAATCATTCCTTCTGATTCTTCGACACGGATGTCCTTATTTTCGAAATGACCTCCTTCATCGCCTCGTACTTCCCCGTCGCGTTGGGAAGATTTTCGAAATTTATAACGTCGCTCACGTTGCACGAAAACTGTTCCCGCGCCGGAAGTTTCGAGAAAGGCGACACGCTTTTCAGTATGGGAGTCCCGAACTCCGAGTTCTTCACGGTCCCCACCTTTCTGCTCTCGGCGGACTCACCTGCTGTCGGCGTCTGGCACTTGTCGGGGCCCTCTCGGGGGGAAGCCTTCCCCTCGGAAGACCCGTCTTCGCTGTTCAGCGCCATCAGGAGCTGACGCTTCTTCTCCTCCATTTCCTCTATCGTCGGCGACGCCGTTCTCTTCACCTGGAAACAACGACCGACATTTTATTTATTACCGACTGATTACCTATTACAATTATCAGTACTCACTTCATTCTGTAGCAGAGACTGCTCATCACACTTCTGACTGCTCAGAGATTTCTTCACATAAGCCTGAACTGTTTTTGGTTCTAAAAGCTTTACCAAATTTTCCTTACTCTGTTCTTCTGAGAGTGGAGGGCAGTGGTAGAATTTGCTTTCCTACAAGGAGTCAACAAAACTCATGAAATTGCACTGAAGCAAAGATGGCAGCACTGTTTGCCTCTAAATTGTCCCTTTCACACTTACATCTCTAAAACTACTCGGCAAGGGAACATTAAATCCAGGAAACTCAATTATTTTAGTTATGTCAAATTTGTCTTTGGCTCCTTCAGGCAGGATTTCTCCTTCCTCTTCATCTTCCTCCAGGACAGGAATTCCTGTGTCATCATACATGGCAACCCCAGAGTGACTCACTTTGGCTTCCTCAAGCCAAGCAGGTGGGTAGCCGAGCATTCTCATTCGGTAAATAAAACCAGGTTGTTGGTCTCTTTTTAGATTTAATGCATTCCTTAATCTCTTGCTTATTACTCCAGGGATGAGGTGACTAAATTTTTGATTCTCATCTAGATGATAACGACTGGAAATTTATAAACTTTGATGAGCACTTTTCAGAGTAACACAAACTCGTAATTACAAGCTGCTATAGTATATACTAAAATACAGAAGGCTGAATGGTCGACTTTGCTTTATAAGTGAAAAATATGCTTTTCTAACATTTACAGAATGTCAAGGGTCAATGAAAACTGATTCAGAGTGTTAACTGAATCATTTAAAATTTCCAAAATAATAATAAAATTACCTTGTTTTCGGAACCTTTTCTTTCTGACTTTGAAACTTTAAACGATTTTTGTTTATTTCCCTGAAGTCTTTAGCTATTGGGCAATCCCTTAAATTATGATTTCCCAAACAATTAAAACAACTTGTATTGGAAGAAAATAATTTGCTGTCATTTTGTTTGTCTTCTGAACTCTTATCACTTAAAACAAGGTCATGTGATTTACCATAATATGGAATATCTAAATGACTATCACCAGGTGTTGTGTCTAAATTAAAGTCCAACAAATCGTTATCCCGTAATTTTTTATGCTCCGCATCATACACTTCAATTTCTAAACTATTTTCCCTATTAGTTAGGACTGTGCAATCTTCAAATTTCTGGGATATAAATTTAAAAAATGATGACTTAAAACGTTTCTCAACACTTTCGTCTCGGAATATAACTTTTAAAAGAGGTTTCATTACTGGCTCGGTAAAGTCCGAGGGAGAGTCTATGTCCATATCAACCACAGCAGATGACTCCTCTGAAGGGGAAGAACTTTTCATCTTGAGGGATTTCTTCTCGTTCATCAGCTCACTACTTCCACTTTTATGCTTTCTTTCATTGCTTCCATCTGAAGTGCAACTACCTTCTAAAGTGTTTTCGTCACCGTTTAAACAATTAAATGTCTCTACCTCTGGTGTTTTGTTTTCATTTTCACTCATGGCTGCAGTTTCATGTGTGTCACTATCTTTCGTCATGTTATTTCCACCAGAAAGAGCATCTGTTGGTTTGAGGTCGTTATCCGATGTCAATTCGGATTCGCAATCCGAAGATCCACCAACTTCGTCGACTACAAAGTAAAAATTATCATTAATCCTACTCCCCACTCTGCCAGCCATTTTTGTTGTTTCATTACTCTCGACCAATTACAGAAGGAAGTTTTGAATCAACTAATGAGAGTGGTCGATTCAAAAGAGGCCCCGAAAAACGTTAAAAAGGCCACTTCATAAGGAACTCCAAAATGATTTCAAATAAATTTTACCTCCCCACGCCTGAATTTCTTTACCGCAGTTTTATCATACATCATTTAAGCACTACAAAAAGCAAAATATGCATGAGCTATAAAAATTTTTTCTGAAAAAATTACCGTCATTATAATTGGAGGTCGAAAAGTTCGCCTGCAAATTTTCTTGATTTAGAGCTTCAAAAGTATTAACTTTGCCAAATGAGCAAGAATAAGTTGTTATAATAACTCAATAATTAAAATAACAGAAAAGTATTTAAAACCAACGGCTAACCTTATTGAAAAATCATTTTGAGTAGGTCGATGCCAAACTCGTTCGACCTATCGAATTTGATTCGAGTTAAATGGTATCGCGATTTGCAATGTTCGATTCGTTGGGTATTTAAAAATTAGTGTTTGTTTATATTATGTTGGAAAATTTTTTAACGCAATGTATATTTACAATTTTAAGTTAGACGTTTCTGAACCCTTTTATCGGTGTACTTGACCGCGTAACGACAGCAATATGAAACTTTTTAAACTCATAGTTCATCAAAAGAACTTCAGTAGTATGTTAATTTTTACATATATATTCAAAAAAAATATTGTTTAATAAAGTTAACTTTGGTTTCAGTACATAAATCAATCGTTTTTTTATCTTAGGGTTTTTATTTATTCTTAATGATTTATAGTTAGCAAAGCATAGACAGCCAAATCAAAACCAAATTGTAAACATCTGACAATTTTCAGGTGAGGATCTTATAATTAATCCAAAGGATTTTCCCGGCATCAAAAAGGGCGATATCGTGGAAATATATCACCCTGAAGATGAATTCAGTAGATTGTTGCTCCAGATAACCTCATTCAAGGAGGACTTGCAGACCAGAGGTGATTTATATTTGCTTATTATGTGCAGACTGAATGATCCATGGGTGGAAGTAAAGTTTATTTCAGCAGGCAAAGTACAATTCCTGTTGATAAGCCTGTTTAATTTAAACAGCCTGAAAAATCTTTATCTGAAAAAGTTTATTAATGGAATTTGGTTTATTTTTTTAATAATAATTATTATGAGAATATATAGATTTTAGAAAAAAATTTAATGTTAAAGGGCTTAATTACAAACAAATAATAATATGAATGGTTTTAAGAATTTCATTTGTTGTATATTGGGCTTACTGAATAGTCAACTTAGAAAGCTGATTTAATTTTGTCAGTATATTAAAATGTGTAATAATTTGTAATTAATTTTAGTTTTCCTTCTCAGTCTAAAACTTAGTGCATAATATTTAATTATTTTTAATATTACTAAAATAAAAACAAGGAAAAATTTTTTAGATTTGATTGTATAACTTCGGCTCATAATTTTGGTATTTTTTCCGCGATTTGAGTATCAATATTTTTTTTTACAGAAACTATCAGTATAGAGCAGACAATTGCATCCAGTTTTCAACTGAGAACATATGCAGATGTGTACATGAACATCGTGAGTCCCGAGAGTGTGACTCTGGACTCGATTGAATTAACATTCAAAGACCAGTACATGGGGCGCTCCGAAATGTGGCGTCTGAAAAACAGTCTGTTAAACACCTGTGTGTACCTGAACAAGAAAATTGAATTCTGCGGAGGGAGCATCAGGTGTCAGGTAATGAGCCCATTTTTACATTCCGTCAAGTTTTGAAACCTGAACCGAGTGTGATCTCCAGGTGTACGAAATGTGGTCACAAGGAGATAGAGTGGCCTGCGGTGTGATCACGGAAGAAACGAAAATAGTGTTCCGCTCCAGCACGAGCATGGTGTACCTCTTCCTGCAGATGAGCTCCGAAATGTGGGATTGCGACATTCACGGGGATTTGTATTTCGAGAAGGCCGTGAACGGGTTCCTGGCGGACCTTTTCCAAAAATGGAAGGTGGTTTGATTTGGATTTAAATCGGAGTTGCCCGGTCATTAGATATTTAACTTTTGGTGTTTTATTTCAGAAAAATGGAAGTTACCATGAAGTGACCATCGTGTTATTTTCCAGGACTTTTTACGAAGCTCAAGACTTGGAGAAATTCCCCACTTATATGAGGGAATGCTTACAGCAAGACTATAAAGGCCGATTCTATGAAGATTTTTACAGGTACACTTTTAGGAGTAAAATCTCTGCTTGAGGGATAGTTCATATAATAATAACAAACATTATAAAAGATGTATTTTTTCACATATGGTGAAAGCAGACTAAGCTCAGCTGATCGAAAGAGACGAATTACCTTTGTAAAAACTCGATTGCAGGGTTGCGGTGCAGAATGAGAGGTACGAGGAATGGACGAGCACTTTAGTTCAACTGAGAAAATTATTCACAGAGTACCAAAATCAAGTGGTCGAGTATCACAAGCGAAACGACGTGGAAATCCCACGTGCAGTCAACTCGACAGCGGCTCAGGGGAATTTCCTCGAAGTGCTCAACATGTCACTGAACGGTGAGTGTCGGGAGACGCGACGATTCAGGAGAGCCCTCGATAATCGGTGGAAATTTTCAGTTTTTGAAAAACATTACCTCGACAGGAGCTTCGACAGAACGGGTCAACTGTCCGTGGTGATAACGCCGGGAGTGGGCGTGTTCGAGGTGGACAGGGAGTTGACCAACGTGACGAAGCAGAGGATAATCGACAATGGGGTCGGAAGCGATTTGGTGTGCGTCGGTGAGCAGCCTCTGCACGCCGTTCCTCTGCTTAAGGTACGCATTTCTCTTTGATAAGGCTCGGTTTGTTTTAGAAAAAAAAAACAAAATTACTTTTCAATTGATCTGTTATTATACAAAAAAATAAGTAATTAATCAATTTGTGTTATATATTTATTTACCATTGTATTTTATATAATATTTTAGAGTGCTTGTTTAATTTTAGTTCCACAATAAAGACAGCATAAACGCCGTAGACGATTACAGCATGCCGCATTGGATAAACCTCAGCTTTTACTCAACCAATAAAAAAGTGGGGCCTTCAAATTTCACTCCGAGGATCAAATTACCTCCGAAAAGACCTCTCGCAGTGGCCGAGCAAATCTCGACGAAATCCAAACTCATTCAAGAGGAAGAGATTTTACCCAATTCCGTGTTCGATTACGATGCCTACGACGCTCAGGTCTTTCAGCTGCCAACAGTTCCCTCCGCCAGGTACAAACCAAGGCAGGAGGCGCCTTCCGCTCTTCACTTCTTCGCCTCCTCACTTCTCTCTCCAATCCCAGGTTGTCCCGCAGCGAGGTGAAAACAATCTGCAAGATTTTATACAAGAAAGGCAGCTCGGGCATCGACGGGCCGGACCTGCAGAAAATCTCGAGGAAGATGTCCGACCCCGACATTCATCACATGCCCGCTGGTTCGCCCGCGTCATCGCCGGTCATGAGTGGGAGCATTCATTCGACGTCACTCTCCATTCCCATTGGATCCCTCTCCGCTTCGTCCGTGAGGCAGTGTAAGTCCTGGCAAAGTGGGCGAGAGAGAAGACCACCCAATTTTCTAAAATATAATAACAATATTTATATATTAGAACTCTCTCGAAAATGTATGTCTGATGTCAGTTGACATTCGCCGGTAAATGTTTTCATTTACTGTTTTAGTGAAAGCTCAAACCTCTCAGGACCTGAGTCTGTCAGAGGGGGAGAGAGTGGTCGTTGGAAGTGCCGGATCTCCGGTCACCCCCACACAACCCCTCTTTTCAATGCGGTCCAGTCGGGGGCTGATCAACCCTTTCGATCCTTCTCATGTCACAATCAAACTCACCTCGAACAGAAGACGTTGGACGCACATTTTCCCCAAAGGTTCGTTTCCAGTTAATTTAAACCGGAGACAATCGGCAAAAGTAGTAAATCCGGGGTTATTTTTCAGGGCCCACCGGTGTTCTCATACAGCAGCATCATTATCAGGCCGTGCCTGCCCAAGTGAGCAGCGACACGAGCGGTTGTCATTTGGGATCTTCGCCTGATATTCAGAGAACGTCATCATCCTCGAATTTGAACGAGAGTAAGTTGGGATGAAATTGGGTTGGAAAGTTTGAGGAGTAAAAAGGAGTTTACTTTGCGACAGGCTTGAGGAGAAATCGCGGAATCAGCATGACGGGGGAACCTCCAATCAAAGGGAACAAAACACTTTTGTGGGGAGCGACGGGGGAACAAGAATGGACGCCAGCGCTCACCACGGGTGAGTTTTCCTTTTCCGAAGCTCCCATTAAAAAAATTTAAGCAAACCGAGGAATGCTTTAGAGTGAGTGGTTGTGTCTGCTGCGAGTTTCGGATGCGGATGATGAAGGCAGAAGTTTGATGATTTTAATTTTTACTAAAAATTGCATTGCACTTCCCGAAGCTCGCCCTGTCCTAAAACCGCACTCAAACTGATTCCGTTTCAGCGATTTTGTAAACTCCACTCTCATAGACCTAAGCTGCTCATTCTTTAACATCTAATAATGCTGTGGAGAAACATTGGCGAGTAAAAAAGAATTGGCGAGTAGTTTACGTGAAGTCGAGCCGCCATTTTTTTGTGCCGTTGAGGAAGTATCTTTTAGATCGTTGAAGTTCGGGTTCGCTCGGCAGTTTTCGGAATCCGTCGGCAGTTCCTGGAATCGGTGACGCCCCCGAATGCTCTGACAGTTGCATTATGGGAATTGGAAAAACGGTCGTTATTTATTTTTCAGTTCCTCGGTTATTGTCGGACGTGAACAGCTTGTATAAATCCATTTTTTTTATTTTATCTTAATCAGTTTGCTTAATAAATTCATCTATGAAATGAACGAATCTCAGTCATCGGGACAATTCCAAAAAGAAAGGTAAAAATAAATCAGTAAATCAAAAGGAACAAACTGTCTTTTTAAGGCAATGAAATCAATTGTTGCCCAAAAAAATTAAAGAGAGTTATCCTGCCTTAAACTATCTCAAACAACAAACTGCTATCCAAAACTAAACTAATTTTGAAAAAAAAATGTGAATATGCAAGAGTTGGAAGAAAAATAGACGGTTGACAATTACGAGGATCGTATTTGTTTTGAGAAGCTTAATATTCTCGTGCATGGTGAAATAATGTGAGAGGGGTTTCATTGCGAATCGTTGGTCGGTTATTAGATACTGTCACCGTGTTGTTGTTGTTGTTGTTATTGTCGTATTTATTGAACAGTCTATTAATGTTTAACTGTCTATGTTTCATGCTACCCGACGCTGGTGTGGACGTTTTCGACCCGAACAAACAACAGTCGGCAAAGTGATAATAGGTTTGCAAAACACACACTATAGAATACAATTTAATGTTGTGGATATTTCAGTATCGCAGGCATGGAGAGTAGAATTCGTTTTCCTTTGTTCTTCCTTCGACACTGTCTCTTCCTTTGTGGGTTCTGCTTCCGCTTCCTCACAAACGGCATTTGACGGTTTTTATTTGAGGTTAAAGCTTTGCCTTCGTCGAAAGACACGTATCAAGCAAACACAGAACTAATATACAAAGCCATTTAAATTGTAACTAATTGAGAACTAATACTAAAAACGAGTAACGTCGTAAAATGCCCTTTGTTTTAAAAATTTTGCCATATTTTAACTTTCACCTTCTTATTTTGAGCTTTTTTATGATTAAATTGCGCCAGTAACCTTCATTTTCTTTAGACCTGCACTTTCACTTGCACTTCGCACACTGGTAAAGGTTACAGTATTCTCTTTGCTTTTTATTTGAAAAATTAGCTTTGCGCCAGAACGTAACGACTGCCGTAAGCTAAGGCCTTTAAGCGGTAGGCGGGTCATTAACACAAATGCCATAAGCCTTGTATATACTCGTATATTAATATAATATTTGGTGCAGGGTCGCCGCGAGTGGAACGATTAAAAATACAGTTTAAAAAGAAATATCAGTAAAATATTGGAATGCTGTCACGTTTATGCCTCAAAATATGTGTTTAAAATAAAATGGAAAATATTTTTCTTTTGCGAAAATGGGTCGCGGCGGCTCTGTCAGCATGGTTGTATGCCTGTAAGCATAATCGCTTGCAATGCAGAGCTGTAAGTATTATAAATCAGTTTAGACCGGGGATGGCAACTGGTTTCCTGAAAAGAGATCATTTTCTTTAAACCCTTCAGGAGTGATCGAAGAAAAAATATGTTTGAGAGGAGTTGACCATTATTTCCTAATTTTATTATTAAAATGGCGGCTAAATATAATATTGACTTTATAACGAAATATATGTAAAGACAGAAATTAAACAGGAAGTATAATACTAAGGAATGCAGGGATAGGGGTTAGGTAAGAAAGTTATGCAAAACACAGTTAAATTTATTCATGCATGTAAAATATGTTTAAAGCTCATATCAATCCGCTTATTTCGGATTAAAAACAATTGTTAACAACATTGCGAACATTCTCTGGTCCCTTTAAGAACCACTTTTTGTACCGTCGACGGGTTCCCCTTCAAGTCTAAAATCTTACTCTAAACAACTGGACGTAGCTATTAAACCGGTTGACTTCCTCCAGCTTTCTAATTCCCATGTGCGTCAACCCTTTAACGACATTTCCGTTTTGTCAAGGGGTCGACTGGAAGTCTCTCACCATCCCTGCCTGCCTCCCTCTAACCACTGACTACTTCCCCGACAAAAGAAGTCTGCAGTATGACTACCTCCTCTCGGACTACAGTCTTCTCCCCGATGACGTCAACGCAGATTTCGCCCAGCACAGGGCCGTTTACAAGAAACCCCTCACCACCAGGGAGGTTTTTAAAGAGCTCGTGTCCCAGAGATTGGCTCAGGTAGGTCGATCCCACCCTCCGCCCTCGCCCCCACATCTCACCCCGCGTCTCTTCCGTTCAGGGCTTCCAGCTCATCGTCCTTCCGAATTCCTCGAAACCCGTTGACAAGTCCACTTCAGGGGGGGTGGCCCAAGGAACGTCATTGGTTCGGCACCCGGCCAACAGCGAGCAGACCGAAGAGTACCTGCTCAGCATCGGAAGGATCTTTCACAAGATATCCCTCTCGGGGTCGTCCATCACCGTGACCAGGTTCGCGTGGTTGCTTTCCGCGTTTTGTTTCCCGCTTTGGGCTTTAGGTCTTAATTTTGGGGGTTGTTTAAGGTATCGTCCGCGACATCCGTACCCTCCGTTCAATATACACTACCAGTACAGGTTCCAAGCTCCCGATCACCCCACTTATGAAATGTCGAGGGTGTCTTTCACGACGGAGAAGCTGGAGAACTACAGCTGGAATTTCCTAGATCATTACATATGCACTAGAGGAGATACGGATTTTCCTTTGGCCGAGGTACGAGCTCGAATATTAAACCACAATTGCTAAGGGCGATGACGAGTTTCAGAAAAGATGGCGAATGGACACTAAAGTCCAGTCCACTTCCAAATAACTTATTTTCGATAACTTATTTGTGGTGGCAAGAATGAAAAGAATCAGCACTCAGTTGGGCAGTCCATTTCAGAATCTCAAGTACTGGAGGTTCCGAGTGTACCTGTTGCCTCTGTCGTGGAACGCAGCCGTCACCAAGAAAATCATGGATGGGAGCAGGTACTGCGACATGTACACCTGCTCGACGGTCCAGGAGCAAACCCTGCTCCTCGAGTCCTTCCTCCGCTACTTAGAAACTGGAATAAATAAAATAAAAAGGCTCAATACGAACAAAAAGCCGCGGGTAAGTTTTCTGGAAAGGGGGGACAGTTTGTGCATGTGCCTTCGCATGGAGGTCAGTTTGGATCGTCATTGCAAACGAGTAGGCTAAAGGTAGAGCGTAGTAGGCGTTGTTGTAATATTG
This sequence comes from Brueelia nebulosa, assembly GCA_028293925.1. NCBI lineage: Eukaryota > Metazoa > Arthropoda > Insecta > Psocodea > Philopteridae > Brueelia > Brueelia nebulosa. Next base: position 477,688 of record JAQIBA010000072.1, on the reverse strand, counting down.
GTATTATATCTTTTGTAGTTCTTTCTGGTTTTTCTTTTTGTCGTCTGCAGTGGCATGCAAATATTTATTGCAGAGTCCACAGATGGGTACCTTTCCCGCTGGACGTAGACGGCATAGCACGGGTTTCATCGCTCTAGCTCACAACACTAACTCTCAGGTACTGCTTATATCTCCTTAGTTAACCCATTAACGGGTTCAGACGTTACACTTAACTTCCTCTTGCACGGAATAACCGGAATGTCGCCTTCACATTTGGACCGTTGGGGGTTCGGGTTCGGTCGGTAGTTCTCGGGTTTAGTCGACAGTTTCCGGGGTTGATCGGCGCTACCCGTAAATGATTACGTAACCCAATGCATCGACGGTTGAATTCTTGCAGATCCCAACAGTCGTGTTTTTGTTTTCGGTATTCTCCGGTCGGGAACTTTGATAATAATGGGAACTAAGTTCCATTCATTTATCTCTTATTGCATTCTGTACATTTCAATGCTTACTTTTTACCGGAAAATAATATCTTGAGCTCCTGTCTGTATTTATGTGAGGCGTCTCATTTCTATTTCCCAAAGAACGAACTAAATTCAGCGCTCATTCATGCGCTGTCCTTAAAAGTGCTCAGCGCAGAGAGACAACACGCATGTGTCAGTAAGGTAAGATATGGAGAGTCACTTCTTCAGATATTAATGAAGCGTACTTTCGATCGGCTCTCGTGTTCGGTTTTCCTGCATGATTTTGACACATGTAGCACTAAGACTCCGTTCTAAGAGGGCTCTTAAAATTTTTTTGAAGGATGACATACTAAATTATTTTCTCGGAGGAGACAGTAAAAATTCAGGTGATGAAAATGACCATCGGATTGGAGGTGAAGTCTCCAGCCATGACTCTTTTTCAGCTCAACTAACGAGAAGGTGTATTTTCAGAGTGGAACCATCGGGACTTCACCGTTTAGGGATCGCCTGGGGAGTTCTCGGCTCACAGAGAAAGCAAGGTCTGTCCCATAAATGCTTGCTCGAAGTTTTCTGGGGCTGGCAGTGCTGTTGTGACTCCTCCCCTCACCCATCTTGCTTAACCCTTATTCGCCTAACGCCTTATCCTTATCTTATATTTCATTTCTTCTTTTACCAGGAGAAGCAAAGTCACGTCCGCTCTTTCCAAAACGAGAAATCTTCCTTTTCCTTTTCCTTCAGGTGAGTCGCTTTCACTTCCTCCGTCCTCTCCTTCCTTAGCTTTCCTCCGTCCTGCAGCCCTGGCGGCCGAGGTCTTTTAATAATGAAGTTAAAACGAGCTTTCCTTACTTGTTGTCCATTGTAGGCCTTCGTCCAAAGTCCTGGAGCGAGGAAGGACGTCCCCCGCTGTCGAGAATGCCACGTCCCCCGAGAGTCTCCTGCTGGACGCCGACAGCAGCGAAGACAGCGCCGCGTCGGGAGATCAGGGAAAGCTCAAAAGCACCTCCTCCCTGGCAGAGATCCTCGAAGCCATGACGCACTCCATCTCGGGTCATTCCTTCTTCGTCCACCACGCGAGTTTGCCCACCAACACCTTCACCAGCGCCGACGCCATACAGTGGCTGGTCCAGAACGTGGACGGAGTCAACGACGGAGACGACGCCGTCGTCATCATGAAGCGGATGCTCGCCGAAAAGAAAATCTGCCACGCATCGGGAGACTTCGACCTTCCATTCATCGTCGGGTTCTATTTGTACATTGTCACCGCCAGCGAAAGCGAAGCGAAAGGTGAGAGAAGCGAAGAGAAGGCAACGGGAGGACAGAAATGAGCTTTGCTTCATCCGACAGACTCGGATTACGTGCCGCCTCTGCAGGACTTGCAGAGCTTCGAGAACGAGTGGGTCGAGGTGGAGGTCCATCACCCGAACAACTGGCGACGACAGTTCGACGAGAAGAGCGAATCCGTCCCGGACTTCCTGAAGGACACGCTGGAGGACAAGTGTCAGGACGATGAGCAGCCTCGACGGGAGTGGAAAAGTGGGTGAGGGGTGGATGGAGGGAGTGGGTGGACGTTGGTTTCAGCGTCTCGTTTGGTTTCAGTTCCGATGTACAAACAGGTTCATTTGGAAATAGACGTTAACGGGAAGAGCGACAGGATAGAGTGGGGTCACTGCAGGTACCACTCGTTCTACAGACCGGATAGAGCTTTCGAGCTGGTGGTGCAGTGGATGGCGGCGTCCGGGACGATTGTGGCTGATCTGGTAAGATCCTGCTCTCTTCGCACTGCGGTCAAACTGATCCTATTCCCAGTTCGATTGTTAATGTGGGCGCTTTAGCTTTCAGGATGGGCGAGGAAGTCCCAGACGTGTGGAATGCAAATGATTCCTCTTCCGGGCGACCCCCTCTCTCTCCCTTTCAACGACAAGTCGGACCCCCTCAGAGGACCCGTTTTCGTTCCTCTCGACACGGAGTGCCTCATGGGCAACAAAAGCTACCTCTTCCAAGGTTTGTTAACTGTTTCGATCAGTTCCACTCAGTGTGGGATTCATCGAAATTAACAAGAAGAAACTATTCTCACAGAATTCCCAGAGGACAGCTGGGACACTCGTTTGGTCCTTCTTCAAGAAGCCATCGTCCAAAGATTCGGATTCATCGCCTGCGTCGTTGAGAGCAGGAAGTCCTCCAGAGCTGCCTACAAGAACCTGGATCACCACCACCACCAGTACGTCCACGTGACGGGTAAGATCCGCTCGTCTCCTTCGTTGAGCTGTCCTTTCACTGCAAACATTCCCTCCCTGTCTTCCAGGCAACATTTTCATTCTCATTCCGTCCACGCCGTGCTCAAAGCTGAAAGAACGCTCGGGCCAGGCCACGATGAGTGTGGGAGGCGGTCGTTCAGGCAGTCTGCCCTCCTCGAGGAGGTACCCTATGCACTCCGAGGTGGTCTGCAGCCCTCACGAGGAGTACATAACCCGCCACGTGAATGGGAACAGCGGGGATTATGACGGAGCAGATCCGCGGGTATGTACCAATCGGTGGTTTCGGTGGGTGGGTGGGTGGTGGTGCTCGCATTGACCCACTTGGCTCACTTTGCAGCCCGGGTTCCTCTGGTTCTGGAACCACATGGTGAGTCGGCGGTGGAAGTCGTCCTCGACGCCGGCGACGGGCGACGAAGCGTTCCAGAACAAGATCCTGAAGGACTTCCGGGAGTTCTGCTCGAACGAGGAGAACAGGCTGAAGGCCTTCTGGGACAGCAGCTACGAGTCATGGAAGCAGTCCAGAAGGTCGAAGTAGTCGAAAGGCGGACGTAAAAGACTGAGCAATCGCAGTTGTTATTTAAGAGGTTTTTATTTTGTTTTAATTAATAAAGAAAAAGAGCAAAGGAATTGGGTTGAATTACCTTTAATTCCAGATTTCCCCTAACGGGTCCCGTTTTTTTAGGCGAAAGAGAAGAGACGAACCGAAACGGCCTAAGGTTAACAATTGCATAAAAAATGTTAATTACAATTTCCAATAAGAGACACTAATGCGGGAATAATCAATGCTTAACCTCATTATTTAAATGGCGACCTTCGACTTTGTCATAGATTTCAATTTCGTCCGCCATTCAGCCGTTGTCTATCCGCATCATCTTCAGACATAAGTCATTTTCGAGACTCAGAAACGGCTCACGTTCGCCACTATTGGACAAAAATCTGGTAATTTTACTATTATTACATATATACAGTCAATACAGACAGTTTTCCTCGGGTTAAGTGCGGGAAGTGGTTCAGTGCTGAGGTCGACATTTGGCCATTTCGTCTCAAAAACAGTTTCGCAATTGGGACTTTCCTCATTTGTCCCGAAACTCCACTCTCCTTCACTTAGGTCCCCTCTTAAGTGGTCATCCAGTGCAGTCAAGTTAATGGAAATAAACATTTCTGCAGCGCAATTCGTAAGTACTTTTCTTCTGTCGGTGAATGCAGAACTTCATCGACAGAGATGCGCATTGTTGGTGGTACATATTTGAAAGAACTTTTCAACATTATAACGGCCGGTAAGGGTCGAAATGACCCCTTTTCAAATTAAATTCTGTATATTTTATAGACTAAAATAATACACAAATTTATTATTTATTTTAATTGTATTGTAGTATTGTCGCACTGTTCAAAAATTTCCCTGACATTTTCCCATTTTTCATATTTTCTCTTTTCCCTTGCTTTGCTATTTTTCCCGATTTTCGTTTTGCTTTTGCCTCTTTTCTCTGTTTTAGGAATAATTAATCACGCAAAATATGGTTTTTTATATATGTATGAAGTAATCTGTCGTTTTTATGTCTGGTGTAGAAAAGGGCAACATTGGAGTTATCTGAGAAATAACACGAAAGTGCTATTACTAACTATACTAAAATGAAAGTAGACCTGCATGATAATGTAAAAGACAAAAAGACGTTTAAAAATAAACGGGAGACTTTTTATTAAAGTCGCCCGAAATGGTCAAAATGACCCCTTTGTCCGTTGTAGTGTGAGAAATTATATGCGCCTAATTCAGTGCCCTAATAAAAAAGATTGATAATTCATAAAAATGGCGCAGAACAGGTGAGTAAAATCTCACTCGAAAGAAGTTTAGGAAAGTTATCGTAAAGAGTAAACTTCATGGTAAGTTATTAATTTTTGAGTTTACTGCATATACGGTATATTTATAAGCCATTTCCGAGTTTTGGCTCTTTAAATTACTAAGCTTCTGAGGGATTCTGAAAAAAAATTAATAAGGCAAAAAAATAGAAAAGTCAGTTTTTGTGAGTTCATATAAAATTTGTGTGGGAAGTTACTTGCGACTTCCCCCCAATTTCATGAGGGTTTCGCGGTGCACCCGACAGTGCAATGACGTTTTGCTCTAATTTCAGATCGAAGATGCAAGCCCCTATTGTGTTGCTTCTCCTGGTAGTCCTCATCGCCTCGGCCACCGATATCAACTCCATCACTTTCCCGAAACCCTCTGGCCCCGATAAACCCTTAGACCACCACCCCAACAACGGACGAACTGCTTCTCTCAGGGAAATCGCCCATCACATGGCCAACCTCGGCCTCAAGACCCTCAGGGACCTGTTCACCGGCTCCGACAACGTCGTCGTCTCCCCCCTCAGCATCTACTCCTGTCTGGGGATCCTCAACCTGGGCGCAGCCGGGGAAACCAAAGAGGAGGTCCTTTTTCTCTTCTTCCATCTCTTCCCGCTCTTTTCGGTGTTGTGACCGCCCGCTGTAGCTTTGCAGGGTTCTGGGACCTCTCGGCGAGAACTACGCCCTCGCGGAAGCGGTCAGATCGGCCGAGGGAGTGTCCTTCGCTTCGGCTCTGTTCCTGGAGCACAGCCTCGTGCCCAAGTCGACCTTCGTGGACGCCGCCAAGGCGGAGTTCGGGGCCTCCGTGAAGAACCTGAATGTGTCGGACGGGGAACAGGCGAAGGAATCGATCAACAGGTGGGCGGGAACAGAGAGGACAGGAGGAGCGAGGGGGTTTTTGGTAACGGAAGTGTTTTCTGTTCAGCTGGGTGTCGGAGCACACGAACGGGACAATTAGGGATCTTTTGAAGGGTGATTTGGCCCCAGAGACGAAGATGGTGGTTGTGAGCGCTTTGCTGTTCAAAGGGAAATGGTTGCATTCATTTCCAACAGCTGCAACGGCTCCGTAAGTATTGATTAGGTATTGAACCGAAAAACGGCGACAGCATCAATTTTAAAATTGGGGAGTCAAAATGAGTCAATGTTTGAGTTTAACTTTTTTGATGATCGGTTTCTGTTATTTTTTTGGCCAGAGGTAAATTCGAAACCGAAGGAGGCACAGTGAGCGTCCCACTCATGCACTTACTCGCTTCCGTCCCCCTCGTGCGCAACCCCCACTTCGACGCCATCAGTCTGCCCTACATACACTCCCACGGCATGACCATGCACGTCATCCTGCCCAGGGCCCCGGGGGCCCCGGCGATCAAGCAGATCCTCTCCCACCTCAACTCCAACTCGCTCAGAAAGCTGCGGATGGAAGCGCACACGGAAGAGATCTTTGTAGTTCTGCCCAAGATGCACTTCGAAGGCCGATTCTCTCTCGGCAACTCTCTCAGGAAGCAGGGGATTTCCGCCATGTTTAGCCCCTCCAAGGCCAATTTCACCGGATGCGTGGAAGACGTGAGAGTCAAATATTGTCTGCTTTTGGGGCAGCGTCGCCATCATTCTCTGATGAATGGTTTCGTGGATTTTCAGAGCTCCGGACTGTTCGTGTCCCAAATGCACCACAGTCTCCATTTCGAAATGGACGAAGAGGGAACAGCCGCCTCGGCAGCGACGGCCGCCATCCTCACCAAAAGCAGCAGGTTTATATTTCGAGCCAGCAGGCCTTTCATATTCGTTGTGACCGACGACTCCGATTTCGTTCTCTTCATGGGGGCCATTGTGAATCCTCTGCCGTAGAGATTCCCTTTGTCTGTGGACTGTTTCCTCATCATCGGTGAAAGATCAGTGCCGAGAGAAAGTCTTAGCACTAGAACGGCCACTGTGGTCGTTTTGACCCCTTTCATAAAACGCCCCGGCATTATACAATTGTTGTCGCTTTCTTTCTTAGTTTATTAATTCAAAGACTATGTCACAACATTTGGCACGAAATTAACCAAATGTCGCTATGGGTAAACAAATCGACTTTTGTAAACCAGTAAATAAAATAAACTACATTTTAAATATCAAATACTGTATGTGGCATTTCTTACATTATAATACATATGTATGCGTTATTTATAAACTGAGGTAAAGTATGATATAACGGTCATTTTGACCACTTTCGGCCGTTCTAATGTTCAATAGTTTTTAAAAACCTTCCAGGGGAAAATGAATTAATAATAACCCAATTTCCAAAAGTTTTTAATAATTCCACAAATCGATCGTATACAATTAAACGCAATTTTAAAAAAAACGTAGTAAAATATTTATAATATAAATAAATGAATATTCGAAATTTACCGCGTCCTCGTAAACGGAAAAGGAAATGCGGCAAAACGTCGTGTCACCAGAATTTCGTTCCGTTATCAACCGAATTTCGGGAAGTTCCTTTGTTTACATTTCAAACGACTTTCCAAAGCGATTAATTAAACTGTTTTTCAGATCTTTGGTCGTATTTACAAGTATAAAAAATGTACAAATATAAATGCAGTCTTGACGATGTACTCGTGCGCGCCCCCGTGAGCCTCACGATGCGAACGGGAAGAAATTCTGATCGGTTTGGCCGAAGTCGTTGAGGACGCCCAGGAATTGGCTGGCGAGGTCGCTCTCCAGCTCCAGCTGCGTCTCCATGGAAGGATCGATGAAGACCAGGGGAACGGCCGCTTCCTGGTCGAAGGACTCCTGCTCGAAGCCGAACCTGGGCAGGAAGGCAGCGTCCACCTGCATGTGCCCGTTCAATTTGGTGAGTTCGTACTTGAGTTTGGCCTCTTGCATGTGCTTTTCCTCTTGGTTGGTCTTCGCCTTTCTTCTGGCCTGCTGCTGCTCCTTGGCGGAGTGGTTTTTGATGTGCTTTCTGAGGGAACTCGGGTCCGTGTAGCGTTTGGTGCACCCAACCACTTGGCAGGCGTACGGTTTCTGAAATGATCAGAGCCATTTTGAATCTCCCTCTCCCTAATGTACCGCATTGAGATATTCTCTTTAACTACTAACCGTGTCGAAATGAGTCCTCTGATGCTTCGCCCTGTCGGAGCTGTTGCTGAACGCCTTCGTGCATCCGTCGTACTGGCAGGTATAGGGTCTTTCTCCGGTGTGACTCCTCTGATGGATTTTCAAGTTCTCCAGCCGCGAAAAGGCCTTCGTGCACCCCTCGAACTGAAACGAACATAGGATGTTGTTGTAGTGCTGACGAGCTTTTGGGGTGAACCTGACACGAAGCCGATCAAGGCCACTGGTGTTGTTCAGCTTGTGCTGTTCAGCTTCAGTTCAATGCGAAATTATATAACTCAAACATATTCACGGTTGAGTTGTGTAACCTTTGATCGAAGCGCAGCAGTGTCGGCTCTCACTTCCTTCGGGCGGGCTTTTCCACCAGAAAAGTCAAGTCATGTAAAGGGTTGTCCGTGCAACCGAAGGGGAGTAGTGGCCTCCCACCCTCATCCCTATCCCGTGAGTGCTTCTTTCTATTACGCTGTTTTCTCTCCTTTAGCTCAAAATTCTTTGATACCCTTTTTCTCTTTTCTGTCTTCCTCCTTTCTCTGTTTCTCAGATGTCTAAATAAGATGGCACCAAAATCTTTCTCATTTTCTATTTTTCTCTTTCTAGTTTTATTATATAAATTTATATTATAAGTCGGAGTAACATAAAATGCTCCGCTTCTCGTGCATGTAACGGTCATAAGTGAGGCCCTGGAGGGAAATTTTCGGGGCCCTGAACAAGGTGTGGGTGCTCGTCGAGAGTTTCGTACGAGGGCAGAGTCGTCTTAGGTCGGATAATCATTAATTGAGTTTTCTCAGGGCTCCGAAGATTATTTATATCGCGATAAGTAAGAGAGCCAGATGTGGAGTTACTGACAAATGTAATGAACTGTATTACGTTATTAGGACAGAAACATGTGTGACGACAGAGTTCAGATCAGCTTACAACACAACAAGTGTTTTCTCTCCTTCTTCTGCCTTTCCTTTTCTCCCTCATCAATAACGCTCAAGGAACTGCAGGTTAACTGCATTCCACCCCAAAATCATTAACACCCCTCACTCAATCCTCAACGGTCAGTTTTTCTAGTCTTTGACTCACCGGACATTTGTTAGGCTTCTCCCCAGAGTGCACCCTCATGTGGATCAAGAGCTTGTAGCGGGCATTGAAGGGCCTCGAGCGCCTCGAACAGTCTTCCCAGAAGCAGGCGAACTCCTCCCCTCTCCTGTGCTCCACGTGGCACTTCTCTATGTGCTTCACCAGGGTCACCTGGCTGGGAAACACCCTCTCGCAGTCCATCCACTTGCACTTGAGTGTCACCCCTGAAACCAGACAGAGTGAGTCCCGCGGAGGGAGGATCCACCCCCTTGCGCCCACACCCACCCGTTATCTCCTCCTCGTCGCTGCTGCGGATGACTTCCTCCTGCACCTGCCCCCCCTGCTGGATGACCAAATTCTTCATGAGCCCCTCGCCCTGACTAGAACCACTCTCCAAGTCCCTCATCGCCCTCAGTTCCTCGTTCTGGAGATCATTGCTGGGGAAGAAGTCGGGCGTCCTCGCCGAGAGGTGGCCGTAGCACCCCGTCTCCCCGAAGGGGTGGCTCAGGCTCGTCTCGAGACTGGTCGACGACGTCCTGATGAGGCAGTTCAGATCCGTTTCGCCCACCATGAGGGAGCTCGTTCGGACGCGTTTCCCTCGTCTGCCCCCCGCTCCTCTCATCCCCCTGCAACCAACAAATCTTGAAATACGAGCCTCATCGCTCCACCCTCGCCTGCTAATCACTCGCTAATGGCATTTTAATGGAGCCCCGCGCATCCCTACCTTGAAGGACCTGCCGCTCTGCCTCCTCTCTTGGACCCTCGACTGCTGTAGGTCTCCGTCTCCTGCAGGCACCTCCCTTCCAGGCGCCTCCTCCCTCTCCGAACCAGTCTTCTCCTCAACTCCTGGCCGTCGATCGGCCCCCCCGACTCGTTCACATCCTCCCGATTCTCCTCCAACCCCAAACAGTTGTCCATTTCTAACTTCGAATTCACTTCCACAGCACTGTTTAATATCCGCCTGTTGTTCGTCGCCAACTCTCCCTCACTCGGCTGCTCCGATTTGAAATCGAGAACGGGCAGGAACTGCTCCATTTTCTGTGGGATGCACTGCCCCCTCCCTCCGAAATTAACGTTCGTCGGCCCGCTCCTCGTGAACAGGTCCTTCGTGAACTTGGGCAGGTTCACTCGCTTCGGCCCCTCGCGGGAGGACTCTTCCAGGGGCGCCACCAGACTCGTGAACACGTCCACCTGCGGGATGTGGAGCACCCCGGGGTTGAAACCCTCCGGCAGGGTGAGGGGGTGGCACCCGGCGGCCTCCCGGGGTGCGCTTCCCAGATCCGGCATCACCGGCGGGTCGTGGATCGGCATGAAGATGTTCCCGTTGCGGACCTTCTCCTCGAACAGGTCGGGGGGTTGGTAGTCGTGGAGATCGGCGGTGAGGTGAACGAAGTCGGGGTCGGGGTCGGGGTCGTGGTCGGAGCTCTTGGACGGGAAGAGGGAGGTGAAGGCGGAGACGTCCTCGTCGGGGGAGAGGGCGGGCAGGGACGAGAGGACGGTGGAGGCGGGGGAGGAGAAGGGATGGAAGGGGGGCGGCACGTAGAAGACGTCGGGGTTGGGCTTGAGGTCGGGGTGGTCGTCGGGGTCGAAGAAGTTGAGGTCGAGGTCTCTCTTGATGAAGGTTTCGGTGTGGAGGTTGAAGAAGTTGTTGGTGTCGGTGTTGGGGGTTGTGGGGGTGTTGAGGGGGTCAGTGGGGTAGGGGGAGGATGAGAGTTTGTCGGGGAGGCACTGGAAGGCGTCGGGGGGAGAGGAGGAGTACTTAGGAGAGGGTGAATATACGGATGGGGAGGTGGTGGAGTCGAGAAGGTGGATGCTGGGTGTTTTGAAGGTCGTCGCGTCCAGATGCATTTTTTACTGAAAAAAGAAAAGAGTATAAGAGGGCGAAAGTGAAAGGGATGAAAGGGGAAAACTCTAAAATCTTTTCCACAACAGACGTTCCTTAAGTCTCTGACTTTCTATTAAAAATAAATATGATATAATTCAATTACAGATATTTTTTAATTATTAATTGTCTTATTTAAAAAAGACGTACGTTATTTTTTAAATACAAATTTTAAAAATAACATTTTTATTAGATAAAATTAGCAATTAAATATTTTATTTCTACATATTTATCATTATCAGTCTATTGGTGACGATAAAATGAAGATGTTTTTTCAAATGATTTCCACCACCCCATTTCCCTCTCACCCCCACATTTTTTTCGCATTCCCCTCACCCCCGACCTTCCACGAAATCTCTCTCTCTTTCCGACAGCGACCGAAGGCGTTCATTCAGAGGCGATTTCATAACTCATCCGAGAAAGTCTTCCGTCTGGAAAAAAACTAAACAAATAAAAAAATTTCCTTCGACAGGATAAATAATGGAAGCAGAAGACAAAAAGAATACAGTTTTGAATTAATTTTATCGTCAACTCAATAATTTTAATGATGTCGGGTCACTCGAGAGGTGATATTTAGGTCACAGATTAACGTATTTATTTGAAGAAAATTTCAATTCGAGAAAAACAAACGACTCGTAAGAGTCCAACTCCGCTGTCGAAATTTTCCTCAGCACCTGCAGGAAAATTCGACCATTCAGCTCTGCTGTCGTGCCAAAATTCCCAAAGAAAACACCTTTCAAAAAACTCTGACGCTGTTGCGGTTTTTTTCTCGCTGCTGTTTCCTCAACAATGCGGAAAAGTTTCGCATCGCAAACGCTTTTTTCTTTTTTTTATTCTTTCTTTTTCTCGATTTCGCTCGATCCTTGTTTGCTGTTTCGCACTGTATTTCATTACGGAGCTGCCGGTTGCATTACCTGACGGCTGTCGAAGAAACACTCTCACGAAATCCTTTCTCGCAGACACGGACAGTGTACAGTGCAGTAAAGACAGGTTTTCGGTAATTTTCGTGGGGGGCAACACCCTGCACTGCTCTTCGAACCTTTGTCGCCCTCTCCGAACACCGACAAATACACACAAAATACAACGGGCGACATGTTGCACATTTGTGCACGACGAGAACTCCTCCCTCGCACCCCCTCCCCTCCCCGATGCACTTACCGCAAAACGTTACCAACTTATCCTGACAGGCGAAACGTGGCCGCACAGCAAACGTGAAACACATGAGACTTGCTGTCGTGTCGAAAGCACAAAACATGAATGATGAAGGAGTTCTTCGGGATCTCGAAAGAGTTCCTTTCATGCTAAAAGGTGTCATCTGCCGGGGACATCCAATTGGCGCTTATGTCATCGCCCCTCGCCCCTCCCTCCGCCTCCCCTAATATTTACAACGCTCTTCTCTCGCGCCTCCTCAGGGGTGTCTGCTCGGGCTTCTCTGGGGGTCAGGGTCACACTGCCCGAGGCCCCGATCTCTCTACCTTTGTAAACAAAGTGAGACGGTCGCCGAAAGCAGAAGCGATGGGAGGGCGTCGGAGGGTGCGGGGGCGTCGCCCTCCCCGCGGGCGAGGGGCGTGCATCGCCTCATGCATCTCCTCCCGCAGTCAAGTGGCCGTTGGTTCCTTTTGCCTCGGCCAGTGAGTTCGCCAACTCGTTATCAGTGCCGACAATACCCCCAATGAATCCGAAGTGATTTGGCGTAATTGTGCAAGCAGATTCGGGGAGACCTTGAGAGAGGAAATGATCTGTGGGAGAGATTAGAGGACGTTGCGTATTAATGTCACTAATGCGAGGTTTGTGTCGGTGCCGCTAATTAGTGGGTCGAAGAGGTCCGAGGGTGGAGAGGGGGTGGTATGGGAGGGGAGGGGAGGGGAGAGGAGGGAGTTGGTATGCGGTTATCGGGCAGGGGACGTGACAGCATGGAGCAGAGCAGTTGTCGTGATGGTGTTTTTTGCAGCGCGCGAAAGCGATAAGAGATTAGTTTTTGCAAGTGGAGGTCAGCGAAGGGGTCAGAGTTGGGGTGTGACGTCAGAGAGAATAACATGTCCACACGCCTACAGTTTTGCTGATTGTAATGGGTGCAGTGAAACTAAGGCGCACTTTGAGGGTTAAACGCGACCGCGAGAACCGCCCCCGATGACCGTCTCCACCAAAGGGTTAGAGAAAATATTTCTCTGGGGATTCTTCACGGGGTGCCCCGCCATTTGCAAACCACAAATATGTTCCCTTTTTTTTACACTGATACGCTTTCTCTTTTCCTTAATCGACTGCTTGGGGGAGACTTTTGCTCTCAAAGGCCCTAGTTCAGATATATTAATGGAGTGTTGTCTTCGGGACACTCCTCCTTAAGTAAGCAAATTAGGCCTCGCGGTCGGATCGCCTACCCCCCAAAAACCCCATCAAGGTCGGCCCGTGGAGTCAAATCTCCTCCTGATAACAGACCAACTGACCTTTCCCCGAAAATATTTATGTCGTCTCCCGACGGAAAACAATTGCCGTCATTAGCGGTTGGCGGCCCTTTCTAATTGTTGCTAACTACAATGCGAAAGGTTGAGAGGACGAGGGGCGGGGCCAGAAATGGGCTCGACCGGAGCTCCAATTGGTCAGTCGGAGGATGGGCCGTTCGCGCAAAATGGCGCGCGTCCGCCAATTGAAAATTCGCCTCCGACGGGACAGGTATGGAGTTGGAATAAATGCATGGCCCGTGAGATAAGAGTAGCGCTCAAAAGTATTTTATACCTACGAAGTGAAGTTTCGTTGGCTTTGATTAAAATGCTTTTACATTTATACAAATATAATATTAATTAAATAACAGAAGAAACAAATAGTTTATCTTTGAAATATATGGAAAAGTAACAGTAGAATTACATAATAATAGAATTAAGTAAGAGTATTAATAGAGGCAGAAAGAAAAAGCAGAAGACTGAATTTTCTGTATTATTTATTTTTGTTTTTTAATTATTTTACAATTATCATTTAATTATTTATATTTACAATTATTTCATGTATCTCTCTTTCCTTTTATTCCGCCTTCTCTCTCTCTCCTTTCGACCGGAAAGTTTATTTATATTTATTTACATCTAATGGATTCTCAGTCAAATGTTTTATCTATTCAAACACTTTTCTGATTTCCATTTTCTTCTCTTCTTTTTCTAACAATAAAATTTTCCTTTTTCATTTCCTAAACTGTCATTTTATCTTGCTTCCTAAAATATTAGTGGAATTTGCATTTGTTGCTCATGTGCTTCTTCTCACCCCTTCTTTCTTCCGCTCTTTCGTGTTCATCGGTTTCGATTTGTAATGGCGTTTCCATTGCATCTCTGGGGTTTTTCTCGTAACCCCCTTCCAACTGCCTTGGTCTTCACCTCGCGAGCAGAGGGGTGGAAAGGTGGCAGGGGGACGAACTCTCGCCGCTCGGGCGACAGATGCATTCCCTGACGAGCCCGACAAAAAGTAATTAGTCTCGAAAGTAATGAAAAACATATTGTCCGAATTCCCCGATTGTGGAGTGAGTGTAAGAAGGAAAAGCTGTCGAAGTGAGGTCGCCATGAGCCGAATGGGACACACCTCCCCGCGGTCTGGGAGGACAGAGGCGTTGTTGCGCATGCGCGAGAGGACGCATGCCATCCCTTCTGCAGACACCCTTCGCCCGCGAAGGAGATAAGCCCGCGAAAGACGTCAGACGCAAACACATTGCGTAATATCGTTCGATTTATACTGTATTAAAAGGCGATAATCTGAGGGTCAGTCAGGACTCGTTATAAAAAGTTCACTCGGAAAATTCGCGTTTAGCAACAACAAATTCCGACCGAATGGGTTCTTGACCGGGGGAAAATGTTGGCCACAAAGGGGCAACGCACGCCGGGGCCCCTTTGGCCCGAGGGTCAGGCCCTAAGGGCCCCAAAGCCTTCGTCGTCTCTCTTCTACCTCCGAACATATCCCAAAGGGGTCAAAATGACCGACCCGTCGTATTTTGTTTTCCTCTTTCAATTAAGATCAGAAATAATGCACATTACATAATGTAATTTAATAACTATTGCAGATTTTCCTCATTTCCCTATTTTTACTCTTCGCTTTTTTTATAATATAATATGAGTTTAACCATATTTTCTTCGCCTTTTGACTTATAAAAAGAAAAATAAATTATATCATATTTCAGATCAATACAGAGAAAAATATAATAAGAAGTTATAAAGTTACAATTTCAGTCATAAATACAATCAAATTAGAAGAATGGTAGGAAGGTAGGAAGCAATCTTCTCCTTCTTCTGCCTCTTCTTCGACTTTTTTCTTCTTTGGTTTCTTCTTCTCTAACTTCGCATCTTCTGAGTTAATAATTGAAAGAGTGATTAGCTAAAAAGTGGTCATCTGGTCAACGAAGGTCTAAAGAAGCCACTTTCCTTTTCCATTGATCCTTTCCTTTGACAAAGACAATCGGGTTGTAACGAATGTCCTTTGCTTTAGGTTTTTCAATCCTCATTTTATTTCGACCTCAAAAGAGGAAATTGCAAATGGCGGACGACGGTTTACAATATTTGTTTAGTTCTTCCACTGTTTTCTGCGCTCATCGACCCTCGGGCCATAATGCAACTCCTCTTCCGCTGTCGTCGCATCCCGAAGGCCCCTCGAAATCCAAACCGACGGAAAGGGATTTTGCTTCCATAACCTCTGTAACCCCTTGCCACGAGCCTGAGGTTATCGCGGTTTATCTAGCCGTCATGGTTTGCTTCCGACGAAACATGCCAGAACAGGAAACGGGAAAGGACGTGGTGGGCACAGGTTCTCTGGGCAGTGCACCCCGCGCGTGGCCAGCGTTGGGGCGGAGGGTGACCTCCGGGTCGGGAGGGGATGGGGATCAGCCGGGGGAGATGGTGCAGAGGGTCCTCGGAGGAGGCGTGCATGTGCAGAGGCTGTGTGTTGTAACCGAACACCGGATTGCAGCTGTAGTCTCCTCATTGTTGTCCTCCCTTTCTTCTCCTGTTGTCAGTCAACTATTTTAAAATCCAATTATGACAAGTGAGCGTCTCTTGTAGCTTTTTTTTGGAATGTTTGTGATTATAAATTTCCAACAACTGTCTCTCCCGCTTGGATTTTTTTGGGGACTTTTTTCTTCGTTTGAGGCGATATTCATTACTAATTATTCGTGCCAACGGATCCAACATGTTTTATTTTTAGGCGTTTTTCTTCCAAATGAAAAAGTCCTCAGCCATATCAGGTGCTGCGGGATAACTTATTTTTAACGAACCGTTCCCCATCGCATTTGTCGCCATCGTCGCCATTGCTGTGGGCGTCGTAAATCAAGGCAAACTTCTCTTTTCTGCCTCTTTTGTCCCTCCCCTTCTTCCCCTCGCCCCACCCTGATCGTCCTTTCCTTCGATACCCACGATACGCACCATACGCACCCTTGTCCTGACAAAAACCATCCGCTACCCCTTCTGCAGCTGCAGCGTATAGGAGGTGCAATATTCCATATCACAAAATTTTCCCTTTTTATCTTTCTTTCTTGATTTTCCCTGCTTTCTCTGTTTCTCCTTTTTTCTTCCGTGTTTTTCTTTTTCATGTCTTTCCTGCATTTTTATATATTTTATTTATTTGTATTTCCGTTTTTTCTAATTTGTTTTGCTTTTCCTCTTTTTCTTTTTTGTTTATTTATACATTTCATTTACTTTTTCTGCTTTTATTTTTTCTCCTCATAATCCTTTATTCCCTTCATATCTTTTTCACCCCTTTCCACTTTTTGTTTTTTTTCACACCTTTTCCTCATTACACAAAAAACCTCCTATATTTTTGATATTTGAAGTAAGCAGTAATGGTAAAGAAGCAGTCATTAAAGGCTTGTCATGGGGAGTAGGGAAGCCAAGATGGCGGCGATTGCTCTCTCCCCAGTTCGTCCACCCGATGCAGCATTCCTGAGTTTTTGCGGACTGGTTTCATTCATAGTGGGCCGAAAGGAAACAGATGTGGTGCAGAAAAGTCGGTTTTGCGGCTGTCGGGAGAGAGAGAGAGAGAGAGAGAGAGAGAAAAAAATAATCAAAACAAAGGGGAACTCCGAGCGCAATGAGCACGTGAAATGGATGCGCACGTGCAATTGTTCGCTCTTTGGAAATCCATCATTTTCGTTGTGCTATTAATATAATTAAAAAGGATTGCGGGAGGCGAACGCTTAAAGTTGTTTTTTATGCAACAGCGCTCTCCTGAATGAGTGCCATTGCTGCGCAATATCTCAAATTTCTCATCAGAAGCCAATTAGCAGTAAAACGGGCAAAGCGGTCATTTTGACACCTTACAGCAGTTTCAGCATGCAATCTCAATCACAAATTGAAAGTTTTTCCAGTCAGTGGGATGTTCTGTTTCAGAATGTTTTAAATGAAAATTCCGTTGAACGTCGGGGGAGAAGGAAACTCCGCGCGGACGACGTGTCACCAGACAGAGGAAAATTGTTTACATTTTGATACGGCAGACATTTTTATGAAACGTTTTAATAATCGATTGAGGAAATAAACGAGGGCCATAATGATGAAAAGCGAAAAGAAAGAGAAAACGCTCAACGCCAAACTCTTCGTGAGAATTCTCCCGTCGACGGATTTCGATTACGATTCGATCAAAATCGAGGCCAACAAAAAGGTTACCTTTTAGAATTAAAAACTTTTTTCAAAAATGACAGCAAGTCGATGAAAGGTCCCGGCAACCTTATTTCTTCTTCATTTGGCGACAGGTTTTGTACGTAAGGTGTTTGCAAGATTTATCTAAAGGCGTTTTCCTCAAAAACCCCAATTATTGGTGCTTTTGTACAGATGGGGTCTTCTGGAACTCCTCCCAAAGCGAAGTCTTCGAAACGGTCACTTCCGGTCTGTTCGAGGACCTCTTCGACGGCGTCCGAGCCATCATCCTCTGCTACGGCCAGACCGGGGCGGGAAAGACCTTCACCACTTCCGCCCTCAGGTTCCCCTTCCAGGTCGGTACCTGCATTCATTAACGAGGAATGCACTGCAGTTCCCTTCACCTTTGCAACACTTCCAGAACAGGGGCCTCATTTTGAGGATACTCTCCCGGTTGTTCGAAGAAGAGGAAGCGAGGCGCGACAGGACAAGGGTAACACTCGCCATGAGCTACGTCGAATTCACCGGCCAGAGCATGAAGGACCTCATCGGGAATAAAATGCTGAGCGGCATTAGGGTGAGTAAGGGTGTGCAGTGCGAATAAGGGATGCAGTGTCAGTAGGGGACGGTTTCCAGGACGTGGTTGAGTACCCGATCCTCTCGGAAGCCTGGGCGTGGAAGCAGTTGTTTGCCGCGGAGAGCAGGAAGTCGCTGACGGAAGCAGCGCCGTATAAGGGCTCCAACAGAGGTCACACAGTGCTGACCTTTTACACCCATGTGGAGTCTCTGGTGGACACCGACCCCGTGGTGACTCACTCGAAGGTAGGTGGTCGCGATGGTCGCGATGGGCGGAGCGAAGGGGTTGCTATGAGGGGTGGTGTTTTGCTCAGGTTCACATCGTCGACATGGCGGGCATCGATTGCGTGGGGAGCAAGGCCTCGGAGTGGAGGGATAAGTGGGACGTCGGCAACTCCAACTTGTCCAAGAGTTTGCTGGAGCAGTTGTTTCTGTGCCTGACGGGAGCAGCCTGGAGGAATAAGAACCACGTGTGCCCGTACAAGTCCAGTCGGTTTCTGTCTTACCTTCACGACACGCTCAACTCGAAATGCTTGCTGAGGTGAGTGGAGAAAGGGAGAGAGAGAGAGAGAGAGAGAGAGAGAGAGAGTGGGATGACAGGACAGGAACTTGCAGGTTCGTCGCCCACGTGTACGGGACGAGTGAGAACCTTCCGGTGACGATATCTTCTTTGAAATTCGGCGAAAGGATTGGAACGCTGAGGCCGACAAAGTTGGAAAGGGTTTACCAGTCAAACTGTGAACTGCAAATGAGGAATTTGGAGGTGAGTGGGGAAGCATGGAAATAGGAGATAGAGGGAGAGATAATGAACCGCTCGTGAATTTGCAGAAAGAATTCCTGCGGTTAAAAGACGAGGCCGAGATGATGGGGATGTTGAGAGATTCTCCGGATTACGCCAACATTTCCCAGGAGCGGATTCAGCAGGTAAACACTTCTGGGGGACCACAGATGGCCTCGTCCTGCCCTCAGTCCCGACTTCCGCCTCCGGACGCCAACGCACACCGATTGCCTACTCAGAAGTTTTCAGATAAAAAGAGCCGCAGAGGCGTTCCTCTTCGGCCAGTTGGAAGACCTGACGCTGTTCAATTTGGGGGAAGCCAGTCTGACTCTTGAAGTGTTCAAAAACATGTATCAGAGACTGTCGGCGGAGAAAGAGCAAATAATCAAAGACGCAATAGCGACCGCCACCGAAATGGTGCAGAACCAACTCGCGTTGGAGAGGAATTCCACTTCGAACGCGAACATAATACCCGTGACGCAGAAGTAAGAGTGGGAAGGGACTGATGGAGGTCGGAGGACGAGGCTGACTGTGGTTTCGGTGGAGTTATAGGGTTTCGAGAAGGAGGAGCCGACAGGTGGACTCGCAGGTGTCTTTCGGGGTCTCCTTTCGGTCGTCAGACTCCATCAACAACATCGGAAAAGCCTCCTCAGTGACGCAGCAGGCCGGGGTGACCGACAGGAAGGGCATCAGCATCGGGCCCGGGAAAACCTGTTCAACATTCGAAGGAAATGTCACAAAAGCGTTCAAGAAATTGAAAGGCAAGAAATCGGACAGTATTATAGTCAGGGTAGGTTTTTTATTTCGTCGAAACACTGAGAGCACTCATCCATAGATGAATACTGTCCCACCAGGGCGTTAAATCCACAGCCACCAAGGATTTGGGAATTCTGTCCTCGAAGAACCAAGCTTTGGACGAAATCTCTGAGCTTTCTGTGGGACAGACAGTCCCTTTGAAAGAAGTGGCCTGGCAGGAATTCTTCAACGAGAGGTCGGAACTGGCGATCGAACTGCGCGCTGCTGTTGCGAGCACCGAAGAAGCCGCCCAAGAAGCGAAAAGGTACAATTGCCAGTGCCGCTTTATACTTAACACAAAATACACTAATAATAATTATGACTGGTCTTTCCTCGAGGAAATACACGGAGACCCTCGCAGAACTCGCCAAAACCAGAGAAAAACTCGACGAAGCCAAACTCGAATTAGAGAACTGTCAGCACATCCGCCACATCTGCTGCAGAAGAGACCTCGACAACGAAGACCCTCTCTTCTCCCCAGAAGGCGACAGGAACGCCCTCGAGCTCTTCGCCCAGAACGAGGGGCTGCTCAACGAGGCCGTCGAGAAGTGCCACGTCGCCCTCATAGACTTCAGGAACGCCGCCGAAGACTTCGCTGCCGCCAAAAAGGCTTTGGAGGAAGCTTTCCAGGTGAGACCGTGACAACCCTCCTACCCGAACCTCCCTCACACTCTCCTCTTTCCAGGACTTCTGCAAGGAGCACTACAAGACCACGTTTCCCTTCGACGAGCACAACTTCCTGGAGATGAATTCAGAGGAGGAGGAGAAGGGAATGCCATGCGAGGAGGACGTGAAAGGGCGGGCGCGAATGGAGCTGTTTTCTCAGCTGCAGGAGTCGCTGCTGAACGAGGTGAAGAGGGTGATATGTCGTGGGGATGAGGAAGAACTCGGGAGTAATCGGCATTAAATGCTTTCAGGTTTCGAGGGTGGGCAAGAACAGAAGACAGTGGGTGAATTTATTTTAGAGCATTCCATTGTGATAAATTTAAGGTGAATAGATGCCTAAAGGTAAATATTTCAAAATTTGAGATGTAATTCTAGGGGAAGTTTGGATGGATTTAGAAATTGAAAAGGTTGAGCTTTCGATAAAAGAAAAGATGAGCTTTCGATGTATCGAAAGAGTCATAAGTAAGAGAAAAATTTGCAATTTAAAAAGTCAGAATATGGATCGACTCATAAGTAACGTTTTATTTATTTCAAACTGATCAACCTTTCTATTGTTGTTTATTTATAAAGAACTGAATCCTGATATAATTATATTTGTTTATTCATTAAAATAATTGGTATTACACTTATACAAATGCCAATTAACACTCAGAAGATTTTTAAGTTTTTGACTTTAAATCGCACCTTTCAAAGCAAATTCAACGAAATTTGGCCGCTGTCTTAATTTTTCTTTAAAAAGATTATTTATTTGTTTTTTATTTAGTTATCAAATTATTAATCGTTTGTAAAGATTATAGAAATCACATCATCCAAACTATCTTTTTGTTAAATCTTTAATTAAAATTTAGGAGAAGTCTCATCTGTGTTGTAAAGACAGAAACTCGTTGCCATGGTAACCCATAACGGTCAGATTATTAACGAAGGACAACTGATTAGAGATTTCTATCGGTGATAAAAATGAAAGCGTTTTTATGATCGGTGAAAACAGAAAAAAGAAATGAAGCGGTTGATTATTTGAAATAAATAAACGGAACATTTAAAACGGATGTTACTTCTGACTCGAACAAAGCCTTATTTTCAACTGAACCGCCGCAAAGAATTTAGTTACTCTATGAGCCCTCCTTTTTGCATCCGTTCACAGAACCATCACCGCAGTAATGCGGGTGATGGTCAGGAATACTGCAGGGGTTTGTCCGCGAAATGCTCGTGACCTTGACCCCTGCGAGGTCACTCAGTCGCCCGTTGGAGCTCTCCTCTTGAGGAAACCTCACAATTACATTCCTTTCGGTGACATCTGCTCATTTCTGTTTTCATCCCTTCAGAAAACGGCCCCAAATCTGATAACCGCCATTTGATTATTCGAGATTTTTTGTAGATAAAAAGGTCGCTCTGCCTTACAATACATTATGTTTTTATGTCGGATGTTATCAATCGATAATGATATGAGATATTTTCCTTGTACTCGTAAAATATAATTGTATTTCTTTGGGGACAAGAATTACGCGTAAAAGTGCTTAGTCTGCAGGCCAGGAGTGTCTGTCGCCGACCTTTAAGCCATTCATGTCGGTCTATGGCCGAGAACACCGATCGCCATTTTATGGAATGAAAACGTTGCTCCGTGTGAAGGACGCCGTACTCATTCCAAGGAGTACGAAGCCGTTCACTTCTAATCCGTGGCCTCGCGTTTTAGAATTGAGCCGCGCGCATGCGCCGGCGTCGTCGCGCACTCCGACCTTAAGGATTTGTATATTTATTTTGGTTATGGAATTAATTAAGAGCGGAGTGTGTGGTTGTGTGGAGGGGTGTCGGGGCGGGGGCGAGGGCGAGGGGGCGGGTTGTGAGTCTGGCCGTTGGGTCGATACGTGGGTCGGTGCACCGTGGGCGTAGTCTGCGTTTCCCTTCCCGATTTATCTGAGAATACATTTGTATTTGTTGTTTTTATTTTTGAATTGGGCGTGACGTTGTGCGGCCTAGAATAGAGAAAATGCCCTCGGTGTCCATTTTATATTTAGTTTTAATGGCGTTTTAAAGGGAAAAACGAAAATATATTTTTTTATTATTGTCCGAATTTAGCAAATAATTCCATATAAATAAAATATAATAAATGATTGTAAGGCATTACAAACAAAAAAAGAGTTTCCTTTACTTCATACAATCCTCTTTGCTATTTATATAATTATATTACATTTTATATACTTCTTTATTTATCATATTTATTTTTTACTGTTATTTATATATTTTATTTATTTATTTATTTATAAATTTATTTTGTGTAAAATTATCATATATGTAATTTATTTTATATATTTTTTCAGTTTTTATATATAAAATCCCTTTTTAATTTTACTGTATATTTTTTGGGGTTTTTTCCTTGTACACTTAAAATTAACCGATTCTAAATTGATTAAAAGATATAAAATCTCAATAAAAAATTATCTAAGATTTTGAATTATGAAAGAAAAATGGCGGTCGTTTGATTGGTTTATTCTCTCGTCGAAATTATTTGTAAATTCCTTTCTGCTTCGACCATTTTGCTGTTCTCTGTGTTCGTCACTGATCACACCGTTATTTTTGAATATTTTTTTAGCATTAACCTTTCGGCTATTTTTTCATTTTCTTTGAATTTTTTATTGCTCTTTCATTGTTGATTGGGTTTGAGAACTCGAGTAGGAATCCTTATACTTTCTGACTTTCTTTTCCTCTTGAACCGCTCATCCGTCACTTTCGAGGGACTAAAAGATGAAACGAAAAAAAAGCGCGGGAAAAGTAAAGGAAAAAGAAAAATGTTGAAGACAATACACTGAGTGTATTGCGGTTGACTGATCTCTTTGCCGATTGTATTCGATTGTATTCAGTGACACCCTCAGGCAATCGCCCCCGAGGTCACAAGGGGTGGGAGAGCTCTAGTATCGATCTGGCCATGTCCTCCCCTCGCCCTCCTTTGGCTTCGCCCTTTGGGGGAGGACTTCAACAATGGCTGCTCTGTTCGTCTATCTCTAACGGAACATTTTGCTCCTTCTCCTTTCGTCCCCACTCTAATGGAATTACAGAGGGAATTCCTATCGGTTTTCCGCCTTTCCATATTAAAAAAGGCTTTTAGACTTACAAAGGTTTTCCCCTTATTAAAATCCTTTTTCTTTTCTTTTTTTCTTTTTCGATTTATCCTTTGTTTTTTTCCTTTTATTTGTTTTTGTTATTCTTTCCACAATGAATGGGTTCGGTGTATTTCGTCTTTTTGAGTTCAATGGTTTCGCGATGAGTTTCCTAATTCTAATTTTTTACTTTTTGCTTAATCGCTGTCGTCCTCGCACAGCCCCAACCGTCAATGTATTGTCCTGTGCAAACATCCACACAAATGGATTAAAAGTGGCTGCTTATTGCAAAAGTCTTTCTCTCGAGCATCCTTGGCTCCTTATTCGCTCTCAATTCGTCTTTATAAGTAATGACTAATTGATGTTTCGATTCGGCCACAGAGGTCAATTAATCGACTAAGACGACTCGAACAAAGGTTTTTAACCCTTCGGCTGCGGATTTCTTTGAGAAAATTTTTGCATTCGGAACGGATTTATTTTTCGGTTTATAAACCAAAAGAAATAATATTAACCGAAATGACGTTTTGGAGACGTCATCCTCTCCAGAACAAACAAGTGGATGACGCGTCAAATGCACTCAAAGGGTTAAACTCCATTTAAAATAAAGACAAAATCTAAATTTGAAACGTGTAATTTATTACAATTGGGGGCGTCGAAGCGCTAAAACGATACAATGGGCGAGAAATTTCCTCGTCAGCTATTTTGGACAATGAAAAGCGATTCGCATCGTTGTTTTCTTTGTTTTGCAGAGAATCAAAAAGGACTCTTAGTGTCGAAAAAAGATGGGAAATGAGGGCGCAAAGGAAAAGGGTTAACACATACATCTTTTACAATTATTACAAAATAATTTGTCAGAATGAAGCGTAGTTTGAATATAAAAAACTCGCAGGAGTGAAAAGTCAGTGGAGTTGATTGTAAGTTAGAAAATGGGCTTTCGATGATGACGTAAATGTTTTTAATATAAAATTTCGGGTTTTAAAGACAAACATGTTGCAGTCAGTGGTCCCTAATGTCGATGTATTCTCGGGCATTTGCATAAATTTCCATAATTTTGGCCGAAGACTTTTTCGTGAAAACGAGGATAATTTTTGGCGAATATATTTTATCTTAAATTCCGCACGAAATTAAAGTTAATTTCCATAAATATTTCACGTGTTACTTCCCAACCAATTATGGTATTTTTATCGTTGTAATTCTTTGGCAACGGCTCTGCTTTCTATTAAAGGAAGTCATTTGCTGCCATCGCCGACGCCATATTGAGTTTTTTCGGATTCCGAAACGGTTTCGTGAGTATTTGAGGGAACCTCCCCTTCGCCCAAGACCGAATTAGTGCCCCTTCGGTGTTATCTGAACATCCGAAGCAAACAACTCCTCGTGTTGCTTTCATAAAAACGCACACGAAAGTGAGGCCAGTGAACTTTTTCTCGTATCAAATAAACGACTCACTTTCAAAATTAAATTAATTGTAGTTCATAATGAATTATTTGATTTAACGCTAGGGGCGCTGAGAGTCATTTGATGGTTGCCAGAGGTCAAAATGACCCCTCGTGAAATGAGGCCGTTTTATGGGTTCAAATAACAAAATTCAACTGCAATGGGAAAA